>VWYO01009387.1:99489-156205 GCA_013400275.1 Rhadina sibilatrix | reverse complement strand
AAAAAAAAAAAAAAAGAGGAAGTGAGCAATCCCAGAAGGAAAGGGTCTGAATGCTTCCTCAGGCTGCACCATGAAGAAAAGAGATTGCTATTGTCAAAGGGTGTTTCATTGTTCTGATCTTTCTGAGAAACCTTAAAATATACCCAGAAATGTAACAAGAACAGAAAACAGATCTGTTTCCTTGGCTGCCCATTTGCACTCTGGCTGGTGAGACACAGACTACAGCTTAGCAGTGCTAGTTACCCTGGTTGACCCTTTTTCTTGATAATCACATTTAACATAAAAATTTAACATAAAAATTAAAAAAAAAAAATAAAAACCACTTTGTACCCATCAGATTGGACATATAGAGAAGCCAACTTTCCCTCATGTGAATAGCCCCACTCATTTTTAGTGAATTACTCATCAAGTCAGGACTCTTCACCACTTCAGCAACAGCCCCCAGGCTAATCAGTAGCAACTAGCTACTACAATAACAAACCAGGCTCATTTTTCCATTGGTGCCACTTTCAGATATCACACCCACAGTCTGCCCTCCCTGCCAGATTGCTTCAAGCACAAACTTCCATCCAGGAGTCAAGCTCCTGGCAATACCTCCAAGATCAGAGGAGTAGGACATACAGGAGATGCAAGGGCACAATGATTTCCTTAAGGATCAGAAAATGCTTTTTAACCCAGGAAGCAGTGGGATTTACCCCTCTTTGCATCCTTAGCAAGGTTCCATCTCATGCAAGCAGCTGGAATCAGCCAGGATTGCACCTCTAATCTCCCAGAACTAAGGACCCTCAGCAAGAGGAAAAATTGCTGAGAAGACAGACAGATAGATAGGCAGATAGATAGATAGAGTCTGTCTGATCCCAACACAGCACCCCCAACACAGCACCCCCACAGCTCAGCACTGCTCCTGAGCCACAACATCTGCCAGGAGCTTGCTGTAGGCACAGCTGTGCTGCTCTCTTGCTGGCACTGGTGTCCACAGAGCCAGCTCAGGACTCTCAGTCTCACCTGCTTGATCAAGCGGCTTGGACATGGCTGCAAACAACCCCTCAGAAACCAAAACTGGCATGAAGGACAGACAGAACAAACACAGGTCACAGGTGAAAAGGTTTGTCTTTCTTTGTCCCCAAAAGAGAGTTTCCTGTGTTCAGGTGCAGGGGAGGTTGGTGTGAATAGATTCAGATTTTCTGATCAGTAGGCAGCAGTGCTGAGAGGCAGAAAAGGATCATCTTCCTCACAGGTCAAAGCAGTGACAATTGGCCCTTAATCTTCAATATCCTGTAATAGGCAACTTAATCAGTCTTGTACTCCAATGACTTAAATCAAGATAAACATTTTAAAAATACCTTATCATTCCTATTCTGATACCACGCTGACCAATCAGCTTGTTTTTCACCCCTCAGCAGGCTTTGCTTGAGCAGAAATAATCACCCTCAGCTCCATCACACAGATGTAGGAGCGCTGGGAAAATGCAGAGGAGGCTGAGTGAACAAAAGGCACTTCAGGCCTGCTGGGGTCAGAATGTGTATCTGTATGGGAGGTTGGACTCATCACTAATCCAGCTCTGTTTCTAATGAGATTGGTTCCCATTACTGCAAAAGGAGATCCATGGCTTAATTTGCCAAGGGGACCATTGTCATGCAGCTTAGGGAAGCAAAATAATCTTATCAGTTTGAACTTGAACCTTGCCCTCCAATTACATGGACAATGTTTATGAAAAGAGAGATAAAGAGATTTTCATTTATCCAGCAAGAAAAATGGATTGTCTGACACCAAGCATTCACTTTCCTGCAGCTGCTGATAGACCTTAACAATCCAGCCACTCTGCTGTTCCATTGCCAAATGCACTAACTACTATCTCTGCGCATTAACTCTGGACCAGACCCAGGGCAAATGGCACCAAACACATTTATAGGGCAAGTTACTGGTACAACAGAGTCTCTGCTCCTGTAGTAAAGCCAAAGTGGAAGCCTGAGGCCATCAGCTAAAGACAAGCAAATCCAAATCAGAAAAATTTTTCACCCCTTCTTGCTGAACGTCTCTCTGCATCCCTCTCCAATCCATCAGCTCCCCTTGGCTGCTATAGAGGCCATCCTCCTCTGGGAGCTCTGCATCCCCCACGCTGCAGCTAAAACAAAGAACATTATGGCAAATAACAGCCAGGCTTCATCTATTCTTTTTTCTATACAATTCATTCCATCAAAGTTGTTTAGCTGAACAAAACCCCGGCGCTCTCCTTTATTGTGAGGCCAACAATAAAGGAACATGTGAGCACGGCGTGGGTCACAGATGTGCGCGCTCCTGCATCAACTGTGGAGCCACTTCCTCGCCCAACTCACTTTTACAAGGCTTTAACCTCTTTGAGCTGGAATTCAGATGAGCACATAAACCAGGAAGCAAAGAGTGTTAACACAACAGAAGTGGCCCCTGTACAAAGGATACATGAAGAGTCAGACATGCTTTGGAAACAGTCAGACCAACAGCCTCGGTTTCCAAGGGGTTACCCACACAATAAAAATCCAGAGGGAAATAAACTGAACAAATCCCAGAAGATCTATTTTTAGCAATATCACTTGCACTGCAGGATCTTTATTTGTGCCTTTGAATAGACACACATATTTCTTTTTTCTTCTTTTATGGAGAGACAGAAGCAAGCAAAAAATATTTGGAGGGGGAAATGTCTTCAAAACTCATTTTAAAAGATCTCTTAAAATGTGTTTCAAGGACTGACCCCAAATTTGTAACTCAATTTTAAGAACGCTTATCTCATCCCAAATAAAATAACCCTCAAAATATGACTGCTGTAGGAAAAAAAAAAAAAAAAAAAAAAAAAAAAGAAAGAAAAAAAAAGGAAACCACAACAAAAGCTATTCAAAACAAGACCCTTCTCACAACTGCACTTTATGGCTCAGATCATATCTGCCAGCTGAGAGTTTCCTATGATATCAACCTCTAGCTCATATTACACATAAAATACAGGTGTAATGTTGCCCTTTCCTTAGTGTCCTGTGGCTGGCTGTGATGGAGTTAATTTTTTTGCAGCAGCTTGTACAGTGCGTGCCTTGGATCCACAAACAAAACAGTTCTGATAATATATTAATGTTTTAGCTAATAGGGAACAGCTTTTACCCTGCATCAGCACTTTGTCTGTCCCTCACTCTGCCCTCCCAGTGAGTGGGTTGTAGGATGCACAAGATTTTGGGAGGGATACAGCCAGGAAGGTAACCCCAGCCAAGCAAAGAGATATCCCATGCCATGTAGGGTCATGTTCAGCAATAAAAAAGGATGGAGTGGGGTAAGTCCGCTTGGGAACTGACTGAGCACCAGTCTGCCTGTGGGAGGCAGTGGGTGATTGCCTTGCATCACTTACTTTGCTTTCTTTTTTTATTTCCTCCACTTCTCTTTCACTATTTTTATGTCATTCCATGAGTTTTCTTGCTTTTACTCTTCCCTCTCTCTTCCCCTGCCCTACTCAGAGGTGGGAAGTGGAGACAAGGACGCAACTGGGTAGTGCCTGGCTGCCTAAGCTGTTAACCCACAACACTCAGTTAGGTGCACTTAACTTTGCAACTGAAATGTTCATTTTAATCTGTGCAGTCCATTTGCACATAGATATTATAATATTGGAGAAGGAACTGTGTACTGAGTACCACACATTTCTTCCTGCTTATCACAGCTTAAGAGAATAGATAAGGGGCTGTTCCTGGAGAGAAAGGTAGATACCAATCAATCTCTGAAATACTGGGCAGCTAGAGCTCCTGATGCCAATCTCTCTGCCTTGGATCCTTATCTGTGCAAGGCAGGTAACATTCCAGACTCTTCCCAGAAGGGTAAGAACATACCTGCAAGTACATCCCTCACAACAAGAGGAATAGGGTTTAAATAACATAATAGGATTTAAGTACCATTAAACATGGAGGAAATATGGCCCCAGGGCCATAAAGATCAGAAAAATGAAGAAAACAATTTTACGGCCACTGTTCTGTGCCCTGGACAACATAGGAATCCAAGGAAGCAGAGAAAAAGAATGTTCTCATTAAAGTGTAACACCCAAACACTGGACTCAAGCAGTTAAAAATACCTTAATTTTAACATTTCTTAACTTCCAAATGTTTGATTTGAAAAATAATACTGTTATTTGAATGTTTCGCACAAGAGCTAAACTTTTTCAAAACTGAACTGCAGAATTGTGTCCCATTGCATCCTATGGGCACTGCCAGGCCCACAGCAGCACTGCATCTACAGGCCCCACACAGACCACAGAGGGAAGAGACTTCCCAAAGACTGGGGCCCAAAACAATAACCTATAACCCAGCCACAGGAGCTCAAGTTACCACCTATCACTTTAATTGCACTAAGTGCCTGCACTCTTGGCCCAACACAACTTTCAGGAAAAACATGTGAGCCAAAAGCCTTTGCAAAAAACAGCACATGGGGAATTAATGTCAGGAATTGCACCTGCTGTACAGCACCCTTAATATCAACACCAGCCCACAGAGTGATACAGAAATCAGAGAGGAAACATTAGCAGAAAATCCCCACACTGCTGTGTTTGTTTTCATATTTACGAGTGGGAGTAAAAGCCCACTTAAAACCCTTGAGGCTGATACAACACATGTTGATAATATCATAGCTGCAAAACCACAGGCATCTGATAGCAGATGAAAATAAAATAACACAAGCACATAGGGGGTCTCAGAGTAGGTGGTCTGAATGGCCCCTTCTTGACAAGCAGCACCATCAGGTACCCAGTTTGTCAAGGGTTTTGTGTATCTCACCTGAAGTCAGCTCCCTCTCACACCCTGAGGATTCTGATTCCTTTACTGGCTGCGGGAGCAGGTCAAAATCTCTCTCTGGCAAATAGTGTACTGATACCAGGTCAAAAGTTGGTGCACAAAAGTACATAGTGAAGTTTTTTGATTGTAAATGACTGATGAATCTCCTCTGGGTCTCTAAGTCTTCTTCTCTAAATGTAACATTAGAAAAAGGAAATATATTTTTTAAATCTTTCTTTCTCCTTGTTAAGGATGTCGGAGACTTTGCCAACAGCTGGATATGAGCTCCCCTGCCCACCACAACTAAAGTGCTTGGACAACATCTACTGCAAATCCTTCAGCAGCACCTACATCCATCTGTTCATTCAAACACACTTCTGACACCTGAGCACTCAGAGGGCTTGCCCAAACTGCAGGGCACACACACACTGCTCCATCTTCATGCAAGGATCCAGATGGATCCAAGAGGGATTATTGAACCCAGCATCCAAAGGAGCCCCATCAACACTGACACCACAGCATCTACTAACAGAGTTAAAGAGCACAGAGTATATCTGAAAAGACTCAGGCAAGATTTATTTCCCTGTGCAACCCAGAACTACCAACCCATCATTGTCTCTCTGACGTGAGAAGACACACACTGGGCTGCAGGCAGCCAGGTCCTGCACGTGCTGAAAGAGGAGACATTCATCGTTTTAATTACTACAAATGCGTTCATACCCTCAGTTAGTGAGCTGAGCCAGGCACATTTGGATTAGCCCAAACCCAGGCTGAGAGAGTCACAACTCACCATCCTCAGGCAAAAGGAGCAGCTAAGTAAATAAATAATAATAACAGGTAACCTAAGGAGCATTCTCACACATATTGTCAATTATTACTCCTACACTAGTTTTAATCTGGAAGAAGATGAGTTGGGATTAACTTCTGTGCTTGTGTTCATTCTGCACAGCTCTTGGCAAGTCAGCAAAGCTGCCTCACAGCTGAGCAGATTTTGGCCCACGGCTGTCTTTTGGAAAGAGCACAAAAATCCCAGACAACAGCAATGCTGGATCAATGAGACACAGCACTGGCAAGGACACAAGGAGCCTTGTACTATTGTACCAAACCAACCTGACCAAAATCCTGTCAACCACTTTGAGGAGCACATTGGGTCTGTTCCCGCAGGCAGACACACACCTTTCAAGGGACACAATCTGTGAAGGTCTTGGCTATTTTGTATAAAGAAAAACAAAATGGGTAGTTGCTTTAAATGGTGGTTTCCTCCTCCAGAGATTGTGATTGCTATTTTGCAACGGAAAACAGAAAGTTCAATCTATACCTGCACAAACATGCCAAGCATAAGCAGCCAGTCTCAAATAAGACATGTAAACAGCCCTGGTGTTGGCCAACTAAATCCCTGCACACCCACCTAAACACAGCACAGGCCAATCTTCAGTCTGAACACTGAGCACTTTGGGAGATCGGGCTGTGTTTAAATTAGCATCAACAAAAGGATCAGCATGAGTGCCAAATGTAAATACACAGTTTTTCTCCTCCTGAAGAGTCTAAGCTTATTCTCCCCACCCCCCAGATTAAATTGTGCATTTAGCTTCTAAGTATCTCAGTTGAAAAAAAAAAAAAAGATACATCAAAATTCTCACTTTTTTTAAAAATTGACCAAACTATTTGTGAGATATAAAATCTGCTTTCACAGTGCCTTAAAGTCAGGGGAAAATTTTACATGAGGATATAAACAGTTGCTTTCTTTAATTCTGCAGCATCTGTAACCGTGATAACACACAGACATAGGAAGAATGCTGCACAGAAAATTTCTTCAAATTGTCTGTGCATCTAGTGGGATACTGGGATACTTTGAAATTATAAAGATTACCACAGTAGATTTTTTTTAACCTTTTTTGTTGTTGTTGTTAATACTTATTAAACAAAATGTTCCTGGTACTAACAAAAGTCTTCATCATTTTCTGGGCCCCTGCAATTAGTAGATATAATATAAATATTGCCAGTCATCACCCAGATGTTGGGATCCCTGAGGTCCCTTGGCTCCTGCTGACAGCTGTGATGGCTAAACCAGTGGATTTCCATATGACAGGAGCCAGATGCACACATGTGGCTCTTGAGCTTGAAGTCATTGCCTACATGAGGTTTCACACAGACCCCTCATGAGGCATTCTGGCACCCACAGCAGCCCCATCCATCCCTCCCAGACCGTGTCTCCTTTCCCTGGTTCCACAAACACCAAGCAGCAGCTGGTTTTTTGCAGCAGTAACAGCAGTGCCCGTGGTGACTGCCCAGGACCACAAACACAAGGAATTGGAAACACGTGTTTGTCATCCTGAAGCTCAATTTGGTCCCCTCAGCTGTCAGTAAAAGTAAATGCTGAATATTTTTACAGTCAGCAGGCACAGCATTTTCATCACTGTTGAGAAATCCACAGTGCTTTCTAGAGCATGCCTCCTGACAGAGGTGGACAGAAACCTGTATCTTTGCTTAGCATGGTATTTGGTCTTGGTAACACGGTTTTGTTGATACCATAAAGCTGCATCCCTGCTGATAAACCAGAATAACTTTCTCAGGCAGCAAAATAGCCCCAGCCTCTGTGCTGATCCTTTTCCTGCTCTCCTAAGAGCAGCAGATCTGGCACTTGATATCCACCCAAACTCCTACTGATTTCATCCTCCAACACCTCCCAGCTCTCTGAGGTCTTTAGACTTTTTTCCACTGGCAAACACACATGTGACACAAACCACAGTTGCAGCTTCCCCCTGTGAGAACCCCTCAGCCATGGCTCCAAGACACAGCCACCCCCTTCAGCTCCCATGCTGTGCAGCCACATCTCCAGAACATAATCAGAAGAGGCCAAGTAGTTTTAAACCACCTTTGATGAGGTTTTGGGTTTTGTCAGCTCTGCAAAGGAGAACTTCTCTACCCCAGCACAGACAGTTTGGCCTCAGTAAGCCAAAGTGCAGCCCAGGCAGCTGTGATGGATGGGGTAGCACATATGACCTCCAGCTGAGGAGGAAAAGATCACCTAGGGCAGGGACCTCTCTAAGCAGCAACATGAGGTCCATCCTACCTCATCACTCAGAGCCCTCTCCCAGACAAGGTATGGAGGTGGCCTACCAAAGTCTAAAGCATGTCTGTTTGCCCCTCAGGTCAAAAATTCAACCCCCATTACGGAGTTGTTTCTTTTCCAGTGTGGTGGTGTATCTGCCTTTCTCTTGAAAATGCCCTCTTTTACAGCCTGAAATCTTCAACACATTGAAATCCTGGATCCCCCTTGACACCATGGACCCATTCAGGGCCATTAGGCATTCAGAAGCTGTTAGCATGTAGATTTTGGTGATAATTTGGTGAATGGAGTTGTCAAACAAATTGCCTTTATTATGGACTGATTAAATGCAATCAGGGAGAAGTGCCTTTCCCCTCCCTAACTCCAGCCCTCATCACTCAAACAAACACACTGAGCCAATTAGCAGGGAGGTGGCAAAAGCAGCTTTCACTTGAAACCCGATATTCTTGGGGAAAAGGAAAAAAAAAACCAACCACCACCAACAATAATAACAACAACAAAAAAATCTTTGTGCTTTCAAAACTAAGATGGGCCTCCAGGGAGAGGTTCCAAAAGCTACCCAGGGCTCACCTGCAGGGTGTGGATGGGAGTTATCAGTATTCATCTGGCTCGGTGCCAGATCAGCTCTCTTAAGGAAAGTGCTGCTCACATCCAGCTTGTGCCAAAATCTAATGCAAAGAACATAAACATTAAAGCAGGCCCAAGGGGAGCAGCACTACCAGGGCTCTTTTTTCTTTAAGCTGGGTTCTCCTGTGTCAGAAAAGGTACAAGCTCCCAGCCAAGCTGTTTCCATGCCTAGAAACCTAAGTTTTTGGCTTTGGTCCTTGCAGTGGATTCTCTGATGTCTGTAAATGCTTGAGTTCACAACCCTTTCTGCAGTAGTGGAGGGACCTGTCTCCATTAACATGAAACTTGTGGCAATTACACAGATCTGATGCCACTGCCCTTCTGCCCAACGTGCCTGAAATCAGCTAGCGAATGGGAAAATCCTCGAATCCTCGAGGAGAATTGGAGCATGGCATGATAACAACATAAGTTTAATGCCTTGCAGATATGCAGCTGGAAGTTAAATGGTCACCTTGGCAGCAGTGGGCAGAGCAAAACTCAACATGTGTTTGCATGATTTAGTTTCAGAGACAGGAACATTGTGGCTGAGCAGAGGGAGCACACAGGATATGAGCAATAGCTGTTGACTAAGCTTTCAGTGCCTGCATTTAAAGTTAGCATAAAAACCTACTTTTGGACCCATTTTCATTAACCTTGTCCCTCTCAGGAGTAAGGCCTGTGCACTGCACATGGATCACTGCCTCCCAGAGCCCAAGCAGAGGAGCTAGGGCACAGCTTCCCCCTGGAAGGACAAGAGCATTGCTCTGTCTTGGACTCTCACTAAGATTAGAAAAAGCCTAAAACAAAGGTGAAGTTTTATCAAACAGCAAGGATTTTGGAGAATTCTGCTACTACTGAGATTAGGACTAGAGGTTTACAGTTAATATACAGAGATTAAAAGATCAGATTCTTACCCCACACCTCATTACAGTCCTCAAGTGTCACCTTGAACACAAGGGGTGAGTGACACATCAAGACAACAGGTTCTAAGCTTTCAAACAGTCCTGAGCACAAGAACAGATCACAGAATAAGATTAAACCAAGAGTCCATTCTACAAGCAGCCACACAGAAAAAATCCAGGTCTTCTTAAGAAGTGGCTGCAAAGTGCCTGATAACTCCACTCTCTCCCTCAGGATCTGCTTCCTACCCCCACACCCTGCTGCAAACATCAATGTTTAAAGAACTATTAAAGAAAACAACTTCAAAACTCTTCACATAGTTCAAATACTTCACTTAAAAGGAATTTGAATTCTTACATCTCAGATTGCACCAGTCCCCAGCAGGACATGCACTGCTCGTGTTCACGTTGTGGTGTTTGAGCTGTTCAAACAGGAGGGATGGAGCCCCAGTGTGAGACTGTGTGCTCAGGGGTTAGAAATCCCCACAGCCCTGCTTGTGGTCTCTTGTGAGAGCTGAGACTCAATTAACCACATCTCTGGGCACCTTCTCAGGGTGTGCCTTGCTATGTATGACCTACACAAAAATGAAATCTTCCTGAAGCTGGGAGACACATGCCTTGAAGACCCAACCAGTGGGAGAGTACTGGGAGCAGTGGGATGTGGTTGGGTGTGAAGTCCTTGGTGAGTCTCTTTGTAAGTCTTTTATCCAGCCCTGTTGCAGAGCTGCAGCATGAAAGCCAGGTCAGTGCTGCTGCTTAGAGCTCAACATTGGTTGTCCCTGAGCTTTCCTTCCAGGTCTGGATCCACACTCAAGCCACCACTGCACAGCCATGACCTATTACAAACATCAGCACCTCCTTGGCACTGCTGAGTTGAACCAAGCTGAGAAGCCAGAGAGGTTTTGCTGCTATACAAGGTATACAGAACTGAATTTATACCTCCATTCTTCCCCAAGGAGCATCAGCTGCTGTCTCTGGACAGTACTACCATTTATTTGCAAGCTGGAAAAGCCTTTACATCCCAAAGAGCTGTGTCATCTCCCTGCAGCACCAATTGCTGGAGAAACCTCTGTGGGATCACGGCAAGCCTTACATTCCTCAGCAGCAATACCCAGTACAAATCCACTCACCTCCCTGGGGTGCAGACAATTTATGTTTTGGATGCACCACCAGGTTGCCCCCCTTCTATTCCTTAAGCCAGCTGACAATTCACCCATAGGGATAAGAGTGACAAACAAGATGCTCCATCAGGTAGGGAGAGTTACCTGGGCTGCTGCTCCTTCAGAGAGGCATATGGTGCAAACCCTCATGCATTGCAGGGAGGTGAATGGGGTCAGTGCAATATGTGCTGGGAAAGCATAAGGTGTGATTTGGGAAACACTGTACCTTTTCCTACCCCCTTTCATCTTATGGTTATTCAGCTCCTGAGCTTACAAAACTATATTTGAGCTGCTACACACGGGGTACAGCCCTTTCCTGCAGCAAATCATGTTTCCTGTCCTGCAAGGTACAGTCAGTCCAACAAGACTGGGGACATTCGCCAAGCCTGCTATCAGAAAACATAGTTTGGAGCTGGCAGAAGGTTTCAACAGTTATGGAAACTTGTGGGAAGTTGTGCTGTTGGGATTACAGACCCTGCTTCGGAGTACAGCCTTTCCACACACATACACAGGGATATAAACCACCCATCTTCTCCCAAAGCATGACAGTTCAGTTGGATGCTGCAAAAAACATTATTTTGTTATCAGCAACCTTCTTATCCATTTTTTAAAAGAACAGCATCTGCTCCCCCTGCCAGCACACTGAAGCCTATCAAATTTCCTTCCACTGTTCCAGCTATGTTGTACAAACACAATGTAAAGCACCTTTGCCCTGGGACACCTGTACACATTTTAACGCTTGGCAATTTGGCCTGGCTGGGAAAACTTTATCTTCATTTCAGAAAGACAACTCCTTTCCCCGTTGCAGCTTTTGCTCCCATCATGCCCACTCCATGCAACCCTTCTGCATCAACTTGCTTGCAAGCAGGAGCACAGAGAAAGCTCGGTGCCAAGAAAAGGATAAAAGCACATAGAAACAAGGAAATGCCTCAGTCCTTTCCATTCAGAGGCAGATCTGCCTTGAATGGGAGCCCCCAGGACTGTTGTGCCCCTAAAAGAGACTGAATCACAGGCAAGCCGACCCCCTTCAATTCACATTAAGGCTTCCAGCTACCGTATATATTCCTTCCCCCACCCTCCACCACAAGCTCCTCCTTCCTAACACAAATTTCTCGCAGCACACAGATACATGCACTCCCAGGCAGTGAGCAGCGGTGCTGGGATGTGTTAAAACTCAAGTCCAGTGAGGTTCAACCCTTGCAAATGACACTTTTTCATCAGCAAACTATAATTGGCAGCTCTTATCCACTACAGGAGTTTTGCAAAATACCCCTAAAGAGTATGACAGGCTGTTTCTTCACACTAAGACCCAAAATTAGAACCAATATCCCAAAAGAAAAGTGGTCCTCACTGGGCACTCCCAAGCAAACTGATCAGCCCTGCTAAAGTTGCAAAATGAAATCTGTTCTGTTTTCTCAGATCCACATGCACATCCAGAAAGAATAGAAGCAGAAACATAATTTCAAAGCGACTAAAGCAGCTATAGAGTTACAAAACTTCCATGGGACTCCAGACTTTCAAAGTGCTGGGTATTTACCTGCTGTGTACAACTCAAAACAAGTGCTATGAACATTTTTAGATTCAGAAAATATTAATAAATGAGACACTTTTTCTTGCAGCCTAAGAAAACACAGGCTCAGAATATAATTTGTTCTGTGCATGCACCTCCTTTATCTCAGCTCAGGGGGCTTTTGCAACAATCAGGAGCTGTATGTTAAGAGGAGGGAATCTGGCCCACTACAAAATATTTTAGGCTTGCTATGTTAGCTTTAATTTACGTCCCAAACCTTCCCAGTCTCCTAATCCACCTCTTTTCACTCCTATGAGAAACACAAAACAAAACCTGCTAAAAACTTACACAGGTTAATACTACTCCTGCTACAAACTTACCCAAGTTAACACTATTCTTTTTCTTGTTCCCAAAGTTACTCAGACTAACTCGTTTGAAATAGTTTTGCTAATTATTGAGAAAGGCTTTTAAGAAACTTAAAATCCTCTTACAGAAGACACTTTTCATCTTCGGCTTATTTTTAAAAGATTAAAATTACTCCCCACATAACTATCCCAGATCTGCTCACCTCCCCTTTCCCTGAGTTGCTCCTGAGCACTGGAATCAGAGTCCCCATGCATGAACAGCACACGAAAGGATCGGCGCTTCTCCCTACCTGAGAAGTCTGCAGAAGTCTTGGCAAAGTTGCTGAAAGCTGTCAAGCACATGAGCCCTAGGAGGAAGGTGGAGGTGGGAAACACATCTGGGCAGCACATCCTTAGGTGTCCTCACGGCTTGTTTTCTTCCAGAGGAAAGGAAAGCGGTTTCTGCCTCTGCCCAGCACTCCTCATTGCCCGGAGAACAGCGTTAGTCCCATTGCTTGGAAGGCTCGCAGCCAGCGGCGGGGAAGGAAAAGCACTCGGCACACACACACACACACACACACACACACACACACACACACACACATCCCTGGGAGTGAATGAATCCCGGCTGAGGAATGAGACAGACCTACCTGAGCCTTGGCAGAGTTCCCAGGGTCCTAAAAGCCACCTCTTTGCCCAAATTTGCTGCAGACTGTTGGTGTGCAGCTGTCCAGCTGCGGCAGGGGCAGTCAGGGAAAGGGGTGCCCCGGGGGGCTGGGCTGGAGGAGCCCAGCTATTGTTGGATTAGATATGCAGGGCTCTTGTCTCTCTTGTGCAGAGACAGAAGAATGAGGAGAGTTTTCAAAGGAGGGAGCCTAAAACAAAGCACCTGAATTCACATGGATTTCTGGTATGATGGGTATTTGTAGCTGCTGCTGAAATCCCTGTGAGCAGCCTGGTGACAGCACAATTCTGTTGAGAGTGATCCTACAATGGAGGAGACTGCACAGGCCCAGTGATCAAACCCTCCTGGATCTCATTGCAGGACTGGGACTGGTATCAGCCACATATCCAAAAGCCTCCTTTCTTTTGACAGCAGAATGTCATGCCAGGCTCCCCCTAACCCATTGGACCCCCCTATCCTTTGTCAAACTCAGCAGAGGGTTTTTCAGCAGATCCAGACCTGTGGTTTTCATGGAATCATGGAATGGTTTGGGTTGGAAGGGGCTTTATAGACCATCTAACTCCAGCCTCCCTGCCACGGGCAAGGACATCTTCCACTAGACCAGGTTGTTCCTGGCCTTGAGACCCAGGAGTCCTGGCTCCCTCCATAGCAATTACTTTAACCTCCAACAGCCCTAGATGGTCACTAAGCACTGCTCACCCTGTAGAGTTAAAGGAAGGCTCCAGCTCTCCTGGAAGTACATCCAGTATTTGATCCTGTCTGATTTTCATCTATATCCTGGCAGCATCAAGCCAGTCATGTTAATTTGAAAGCACTGAGAACTGGGGACACAGATAGATGGGTGAACTCTGTTGTCCCTGGGTACAAGAAAGAGGTCCTGGGCTTTGGTCACCAGCCTTAGCTGCAGCTCAGGCATATGTTTGCATGTAATGGACATATCCCACATATCCAGGCTAGGGCAGAAGCTGAGTGTTGGTGCAGAAAGAGGAGGATGTATTTCACAGGCAAAGCAAACACCAGATATTTAGCAGCCTGTGTATCCATATATTCAAACCTATGGAGCTGCACTGTGTGGGGCTGCCAAGGGGAGCTGGGGCCAGGCTCACACACAGCTGCTGAACAAAGCTGCAGCTCCTATCCAGCAAATATAACCTCAGTGGGAACATCCAAGGAAAACCACAAGTGGTTTTTACTTCTCTGTCCTGTTCATCCACATGGAATTAAGTGAAACTCTCCAAAAACACTTATCTTAGAGCTAAAAACAAGTGTAAGAAACTTCAGCCTAAAGGGCTCCGGGGTTTTTTCAGAGTTGAGTGAACTTGTAAAATGTTTCTTATTCTGCAATTTCTAACAATGTTTCAGCTGTTCTCAGATGAGTATCAGACTGGCTTATATGTGAATATCTCAGATGAGTATCAGACTGATTATATGTGAAAAACATTTTCAAGAGTGCTGCCATGAATACCAGAGCAATTTTTTCCACCAGAAGTCTGTCCTGGTCTGTGTACAAGAAGCAGACCCCAAGGGGAGCTGTAAGTCCATGGCCCTGTTTGCCCTCTGCCCATATGGCCACTTGCTGAAGTTCCAAACAGAGGATGAGAGCAGTGCAGTAAATCTGAAGTTTGAGCTCAAATCCTGTTCATGACCACGGGAACAAGAGACTGTTCTGGCCTGATCTGCACCCAAGCACCTCCTTCCCACAACACCTCTTCACACACTGAGGGTCTCAAGTGGAGCTGCAGATGAGTCTCCTCAATTACAGTGGTGACTGTGGGCTGCCCTAACAGCACAGACACAGCCTGAGGTCCAACAGGCTCTGTAGAATCCAGCCCCAGTCCCTTCTCTCTGCAGACAATTCTGCCCCCTTACTTTTTTCCAGAGGGCTGCTTAAACAAAATAAATTAAATTTAAAAAAAAAAACAAACCCACCCAGGAACTTCTACAGGCTGCCTTGCTCTTTATTTCACCGGATAGTTTAATCCCACCTGCCAAACCTCTCTGACCCACATTTTTCCAGGATTGACCTAAGTTTTGAAGAGAAAATAGCAGATTTGACTCCTATCATCTATATATAATTCTTGTCTCACCTAGTTCTGCTGCCCTTGCCAAGAGGAAGATTCACCAGTAGTGTTTTACAGGCATGAGATAACCATACCCATTACCAGATTATCAGTCAAAGCTCCTTATCAGCAGGACAAAGAAACAATAGGACCCCTGGAAATTTATCAGCCTCTGGAAAAGGGAAGCACTATTTGCTGAAAAGAGCCCACCCTGTTAGCAGGTGTTGATTTTACTGATTAAAGGGTAATTAGGTTTGGCTGACTTAGTACATGGAGAAGAAAAAAAAAAAAACTTCTAGTGACAAAGGGTTTAAGACTAAACATGGGCAGAGCTTGAGCAGCCCTTTGAGCCCTTTGGGTTATTGTGAATAAAGTCAAACCAAAAGGGAGGAAGTTTACATCAATGTCCTGTCCTCTGAGGGCGTTGTTTTCAAGTAAGTCTGTAGAGATGCCTTCCAAAAAGAAAGAAGAAAATAACTCCTGCCAANAAGGAAAGGAAAGGAAAGGAAAGGAAAGGAAAGGAAAGGAAAGGAAAGGAAAGGAAAGGAAAGGAAAGGAAAGGAAAGGAAAGGAAAGGAAAGGAAAGGAAAGGAAAGGAAAGGAAAGGAAAGGAAAGGAAAGGAAAGGAAAGGAAAGGAAAGGAAAGGAAAGGAAAGGAAAGGAAAGGAAAGGAAAGGAAAGGAAAGGAGCCTTTGAGAAACAGACAATTCAGTTAAAGCCCATCTCCATAATGCCCTTATTCCCTGGGGCATGTGGGAACATCAGCTGTGTTTGGAAGGCAAAGAGGCCACCTGTCCCAGCCAGTGCAGACAAAGGATGTCTGTCATGGACAGTCTCATGGGGTAAACATGAATCAAGGCAACACCAAAATGGAACTTTACTTTTAGGAGTAACAGCCCTTGAAATCCATCCATGCCTTCAAATATGTCTCTGGGGATAGGTAATAACACATATAATGATACAAATTCTCTTGGATCTCTTGTCCCCGAAGCCACCCAGAAGTGGAATAGGCCAGTACTGATGCAGTCCAGCATTACATCTTAGCTTGGACGACTGATATTTGCTCTCTTTCCCTCCACAGATTAACTGTGAGAGAAGTCTCACTGAGTCTAACATGCTTAACAACTGTACTTTAGTCCTCCTTTTTGACTATGTTGCTTAAGTGCATTTTTCTCTGCTCCCATGTTCCTCTCTTGCAGATCCTTTCCTTCTCCTGCTGCACATGAAACTGTAATATCTGAAACACGCATGCCAATTCCCAAAGTACAGTTAAGTACAACTGCAACTGGGGAAACTGAGGCAGTGAGAAAGGAATTCATTTGTCATTCAGTTTAGTGACCCCAACATTACCCAGTTCATAAATAGTAATCAGGAATGGATTCAGGATGATTCCCAGTTTAATCCTGTTTGTGCTGATCTTGCTTCCTTCCAGGACTGATTTTTGGTAATGCTTTCTTATTCTTTACTGACACAGCACCATTAACCTCTTCCCTGCTGATTAAACCAACAGCCAGAGGTTGGTCAGTTGAAGAGCTGGACCAGGAATAGCTCTCAGCCAGAGAATCAGATGTAGGATTGAAGCCCTGGTTGTTTACACAGTCACAAGCAAATTTATTAATACAAAATTTTTAAGACTAGTCTTTCTTTCTAACCTTAGTAACATTTTTGTCTTTTTACTGTTTTTTCCATCAGGTCTCAAAGCACTCTCCAAAAGACCCTGTAGCATTCTGCCACTTCACACATGGACAAAGAACAGTCATATGTTTGAGGTCACTACTTTTTCAATGTCAGCCAGGGGAAATTGACGAAGATAAGAAAATATTAAATACTTTTTAAGTCCAGCCAGAGCTCTTTCCACTTGGCCACATCCCTTCTAAATGAATGTAAATTAATAACAAAGTATATGTGCATTTATACCTACAGAAATATATGTAAACTGGGTGGTCAGAGCTTCAGTAATGTTTCCCAGCAGAGTACAGCTCTTTGTTTCTTTTTTCTTAATCATTCCCCTAAGAGTGTCTTATGGAAACAGATGGGGTTACTCATGGAAATAAGCACTGTTTGCTTTCATCAATTTGAAGGCAGAGGACTTCACATAATGCAATTTTGCAATACAACACCAAGTATCTCACAAGTAAAATCCTCCTCTCTCCATATTCAATGCTAAACAACAGCTGTGCAGAATATTCAAACTGAAAAGCCTTTGAAGTTTTCACATTTTGTGTCACTCAATCACTTCAGTTTACAAAACGAACAGAAAACCTGGAGGACTTTGCTCCAAACTGGGACAGGTTTCAAGTGGGGGTAGTGCCTCAACCAAATTCTGTGTAGAGCAAAAGCCCCAAACGATGCACTTATCCCACTGAAACACTGGGAAACACTGAACAAAGTGGTGCAAAATCCTCCAATGCATGAAAAAGTCACAGGCAAAATATTTGGAGACTACAAAGCAATCCACAACAAAGCTGAAAATTTCTCCTCATGTCTCACTAAGTAACTGGTGTTGAAACCTCTCTCAGTTGGCATTGTCTTTATTGTACTGATTCTATATTCTGTGTTAGAGGATACTGTGCAATCTGGTGATTTTCCTGGGAGTGGCATATCCAGTTGGCTTTAGTTGGTACCTCGTGCACAGGATGTTCTCGGGTTAATCACTATCAGAACTATAGGAACTGGGAGTCATCTTGATCTTTGTACTACACACAAATCACAAATTCACTGAGACCTTCAGGACCTGTACTGTCTTCTGATATCTGTAAAGTGAAACTGTTCTCCACTTGACCTGACTCATAAGTCTTCTTCTAACCATTTTTCTGGGTAGATTTCTCCATTACTTGGATGATGGTAGGTTCTGGCTTTACTATTTTCCACCACTATCTTTCCATTAGTATATTCAATACTCTGTGAGTGCTCCTTAGATGAGAGGTTGAATATGACACCTGAAGATACCTATCTCTGACCTCACTGGTCTTGGCTTTGAAGAGCAGAGACATCCCAGCTGGTGCAATGTGAACAGCAGCAGTATGTTTTTCCTGTTATTTCACCAGTCAAGGGAGAATTGTCTTAATCCTGCTGCTATGTAGGCATGAGTCACTTCAGGTTACAGACCCTTTTTAATCTGGATCTCCACTAGGTTCTTCCCTTTTGTATTTCCTGTCTTACTACCAACCCTCACAAATAATTTACATTATCCTTAATTTCCACAGGAACCAGAATTGTTTCTCAGATTAACTTGTCTAGAAGTTCTCTGCCTGTCCTGTGGTAGTAACATGCTATGATGTTATTTGGTAAAAAAATCGGAATCACCTCAACATTCATCCTTAAAATGATACCATGGGCATTTATCCCAAACCTCTGTACTCCACTCTGAGGGCATGCAAAGGCAGCACGTAAGACAAGAGAGTCCTTTAGTATTCCCCCCAGGTTCTTCTGTCCCTCATGGGCACACATCCTTTACACACAGCCCATTCTTATGGAAACTACTACTATAACTTACACTGGAAAAGCCATTTTTGTTGTCAGAGACCTTTCCCACAAAAAGGATTCTTTCCAAGCATTGCCATGAAGCCTTTTTATAAAATCCACCTCTATACTAACAGGCTGAATTGCATAAGGGTGTGAACACAGGCACTGCCACTCACATTTTGGACTAGTCCTTGGTTCACTTTTGATCCAAGCCACCTGGCATCCAGAACATTTCTGAGCATGGCTTGGGAGCTGGCAGGAACTTCGGCCATTCCTGATAGGCAGGAAGGAATCATGGTTTGGAGTTTGATAGCATGACCACAACCAGATGATGTGTTCTAAGAGACCCAACAGTGTTTCAGGAGTTTGTAACATCCTTGGTGAAGGCACAGTGGCATGGGCTGAGAAAAGAACTGAACCTCTTTTCTAACTAAGAAGTTAAAAAATAACCCCAGAGCAGACTGTCTGCCAGTGCTACAGGATCTTCTCCTTCAGCTACCCTGCCAAGCCTGACTAGAGCTTCCCAGGAATGACAGTGCATGCTGCAGTCTCCAGACTCCAGCACAGCTACAGCCCAGGTTGCTACATGTTTGTGCTCCCACCTATTTACAGTGATCAGTAGGACAGACCATTCCTTCAGGAGCATTCAGCATAGTCTGTGCTTCAGTTTGATCTGGAGAAGTCAATGAAAAAACCTTATTGGCTCCCCTGGTTCCAACATAATTCAGACAGATCAGCTTTCGCCTCAGATTTATCATTTCCTTGGAGCAGAGGGTATTTCCCTTGGTTTTGTACAGATAGCAAATTACACAAAAAACCTCTGGCTCACAGATCACAAACTGGTAAAAAAATCAAAGGGAATCAGAGGAAATGCTTTTCTGCTGAATGGAGAAAACTAATCCCAAGTGTAATTTCACTGGCATGGGTGCAAATTCAACAATGGACTACATCTACCATTTGCAAGGAGAACAGGTTTGTGTTCTCCTTTCACATATACTTAAACATACATTTTCCTTTCCTCTTTTAAATCTTTTCCATTTGAGTGGGCTGTTTCAAGAGTAACCATATGCTTTCACATGCATTTTAGTACTCAGGCCAATAATATCACCAGGTATTTTTTTCACAGTGGTCCCAAGAGACTATCCAGTGACAAAGTCCAGGTGTGCTGGACAGTGCAGACAGCACTGGACTATGTCATCTAAAACAACCCAAGGAATTTACAAGGGCACTGAAGTCCAAGACAGTCAAATTTCCACATTCTATAGTCACAACAATATCATTAAGGAACTCCAGTTAACTTGCTTCTAGGGCAAGGGATACTTCTCACTGCAGAGAGCTCACACTGAAATTTGGCTGCAGTCATTGTCTCTGGGCACCTGGTTCACACGTCACTGATACCTAATGCAGTAACGCTGCTCACCAGACCAGCTACAAAGGATGCAGAGGAAGGAAGGAAACTTTACAGGTTTTTACAGCTTTTTTACAAGAGATTTCAGAGTTCACCAGGCTGGGCATTGCCTGGACTGACAGCAGTGTTACATGCAGAGCCAGGTGCATATGGGCATAGCTCAGTGGCTGCGTGCATCCAGAGACTACACAAAATAAGTACAAAAAATGGCTTTTCTTACACAAGTAACTTCCCTCAGAACACCTCAGCAGAGGCAAAAAGAGACTAGAGCCCACTTAGATTCCAAAGCCTTTTCAGTTTTTGCTGGACTATCCCCTCATGAAGACTGACAAGCCAGCATCACCCTCCCAGCCTTTCCCTGCCCAAACACTCTGGTGCTGTGCTCTGCCCTGTCTTGCACTTATCCCCTGGGTGCTGTTTCATGCGCAGCCCTTCCCTGATCATTCTCAATCTCAGGTATTGTTTTTCACGGAGAATCTCTTACATTTATTACTACTACTATATTACTCTTATATTTATTACTCCTGGTGCTTTTTTGCTTCACTTGCTAACCCCATCTTGGACATGCATAACTAACCAAATTCCCTTCTCCTTTCCCACAGTGAAAGCAAAACATTTTTTTTTCAGTTCACTGAATCTATCCCGACACAGCACACCAGCTCATCTCTACCAAATGCTCCTTCTGTAAAATGTACCTTCTGACAGTAGAGGAAAATCAGCTTTGTCCATTAAAAGGAGTTTCATTTGACTCCAGTTTGGTTTTCACCTGAAGAAGATTGCCACAAATGGTGCTGTGAATAACAAGGAGAGCTGAGAGCTTCTTCAGCTGGTTTAGAAAGCCAGTGTCCAGAGCTGCTGCTGCATTTGTGGTGAAAGAGGCAGAATCAAAGCTTGTAAAGCCCAGTTCTCAGGTGAAAGCCCTGCTGTGAGTCCAGAGGGAAGCAAAGTGGGACATAAGACAAAGCAGCAGTTTCCCTCTCCCACATATTTTCACACAATAGTACTGCACACAGCTGAGCCAGTGCTGGGAAAATAGTTAAAGGGCTTTTACAACAAAGGGTATAAGACGTTTTCTCTTCTAGGTTAGTCACTAGACACACAATAATGAAGAGCAGAAGTTGAATGGTTTTGTTGAAAATAATGAGAAGCCATGACTTTGAGCAATTTGATCATAAATTTTTTACTTGCTTTTCCTCCTGCATATGGAGGTTGAGATAGTAGATATAATTTACTATGACAAACCACCAGCATTAATGCATTAATCAAGAAAAACAAATGGTCCCCCTTGAAATCTCCTGCCCACCTAGAGAGAGTAATGGGGTTATAAATGGAGAAAGAACAAATATTGACTCTATGAAATGTAAAGGTACCTGGGAGTTCACCCATCAGTCTTTAGATTACACTTGCCTTTCAAGATGAATGGATTTCTTTTATAATCCATTTCAATTGGGGCTTTTTTTAGCATCTCAGGAGACAGGAGGGGGACATCACTGGTCTCTTTAGGTTCCCAAGGTGTTCCAGACTGAAAGACAAGACCTCCAATTTCTGGAATGAGGTAGGTGCTCCCAAAGCAAGACATGTCTTTCAGTTTGAGGTAAGAACTGGAGGAGCTGCATGGACTAGTCAACGAGTTATTTGTTTAATGGTGTTCCTGGGGCAGCTTTCCATAAAATGGCTCCAGAACTCAGCCACCAACACTCAGACTGTAGAAGCTCAGAGGCAAGGACACCCCTTGGCATCTGGACCCATAGAGGACTCAAGAAGACCCAAGAATTTACTGCCTACGAGACAGACTTCTGGCATCATTTACTGAACTTAATCTTACTTTGTCACACACTCTTCATAACTCTCCAAACTCATAACATCTCACCCCTTTAACCTCTAAAGCAATTATATCCTACACAGATTGTTTGATTATTGGATTAATTTCAATATTGGCTTCCATATTAGACACAATTCCTCTTTAAAATTTCTTACTGAATCAGAAAATTAGGAGAATCAAGTGTTTTATAAATGCTGAGATCAGCCTGTCCCTTCTATAACCTGTAAGGATGCCACACATGCCAGAGGAAACTGAATTCTGAGTGGGGACATAATTAAGAGGAGTGGGCACATAATCAAGAGCAAAAGACCCAAGAAAAACTACAAAGCCACACAGCTCAAATTTTCAATCATCACAGATTCCAGGAGGAATTTAAAGACACCTCTGACTCTGAACATAGAGCCAGTATCTACTGAGGCACTGGCAAAGCCACCAACAGACCAGTTCACATTTCATATATCCCCTGCACCCTGACAGAAATCTTTGGCACACGTTTTTTTTTTCTTCTCCCACACAAGTTATGCAATAGCAATTTACCCTCCAGGGCTGGAATGCAACAAGGGGAAAAGGGAATGGAAGAGCATAGGTGTGCATGAACACGGTGGTGATGTGCCCGAAAGCCACACCCGCTGCCAGAGGCCCTCTGGAAGCCTCAGGCTCAGAGGAGCAGATGTGACCACTTTCCCAGCACTGCACAGAGGGGGGAACATGCACTGGCCTGGCAGGGTTAACTGCGTGTGGCTCCGGCAGGATGCACGCTCCAGAACAACCGAGGCCTGCGGCTGTTCTGACAGAACGAGCGAAGATTTTCCAGTCCATCGCTTTCCTGAGCTCAGTGCTGGGATGCTGTGGCTGAAGAACAGCCCTCCCTCTCCTCTTTGCTTGCTCTACAGTAAGGTAGAAAATGTAATTGTGGATGCTTGATGGCCACCTTAATGAGCAGCTGCTCTATCCAGAAGGGTCTGGCACCTGAGGTCATTTTAAGCAACATTTTGGGATTTCTCTGATTATTTTCAGCTAGGTCAGCTCACCTTAAGTTAACCAACAACTCATGTCTCATTAACAGGAAGCTTCCAGAAAGACTAGAACTGACATCAGATTGCTTAAAGGTTTTAATAAAATCTACTATACTCAAACCTTTCCAGAGTAGTTTACAGAGGTGCTTTGGTACCTGGGATAAACAGTACACAGAGGAATCCAGGTACAGCCTTGTGTCTCTGCTGACACAGGTTTGGAAGAGAGCCTGAAGAATTCAGATACCTCTGGACAGTCTGAAAGGAGCTATGTCTGCTCCAACAGCCACTGCTAGGGCTACAGCAGCTATGAATAGTTTGACAGATGTTCTGAAAAGGGCACAATTTAGCTAGAAGATGAGATGGAGAGGCCCTCCATAAGCCAGTCCCATTTCTTTTGTAATCTGGGGACATCCAGCTGCCTCTTCTCAACCCCTAATGGACAACAAACCAGATCTCCAGAGCAGTTTAGCTCCTTGCAAATACCTCTTTTTCTTGAGAGACACAGTGATAATAACAGCAGGTGTTACCACTTTTTGCTGTGTTTCCTATAAAAAGATGTCCATGTTCCCTTGGGCAACATGAAAATTCACTCCCTTCTTCACACCCTCTGACAGGCCATAGACAGCTGTGTTGGGGCTGCTGCAATGTGGCTTCAGGTGTTCAGAAGAAATCTCTGGGTTTTCAGACTGCAATACAGAGTGTTTTGGAAGGTGATACTGACAGCCCTGATCCTGGTGGTGCTGGGACTGAAGCACTGCATTCCTGGGGACATGAGCAGGTTAAATCCAGGTAAGCAGGTCAGCTCAGGCTAGTACAATCTGCTGGGCATCTCGACACCAGAAACCTGCACCCCTCACTTACCTTCCAAATGCAGCATGTGGTCTGAGAAGGTCTGTTCTTCAGGCTTTGTTACAACAAAACTGAATTAAAGCAAAGAAATCAAAAATGAATGGCTCAGAGTGACAATGCAGGGAGCAAAACACAAGGTCTCCTTCCTCCTTAAACACTGGCCTTTTTTCCTCTAATGAGCAGGACCATCGTTCAGTGAAATCTTTAGCAAGGAAATGCAAAGAGGGAACAGTTGTACTGCTGACCTGGGAGAGAATCTGTTGGCTTTATTGATACATCTTCAAGGATACATCAAGGGAAGAAGACACTAAAATGCTGATGTAAAATGAGATTTGGGGTTGAAAGAGGCTGGAGGTGGCAGTTTATCCAGCTGGATAACTGAGTGTGTTTGGGGTGATTGTGAGCACTGCTGAAATGCCATGCTCAGTTTTGAAACAAATACCTCAAGAAGGGTGTTGAAATAAGGGAGGAGACTTCACAGACACTAACACGAAGGATAACATTTAATGGAAGATCTTGGCCACATCCTACTTCCATGGATCAGAGAGGATCAGGCTAAGCACTATTTTCTACCTGTCCTGCTTTTCTTCCCAAAGAAACTCAGATTTGAGTAGTAAGGAACGATAAGTGAACTTCCCCAGGATTGGACATGAGGGACTTAGAAGCATGTTCAACTCAGTCAGAATTAATTCAGAGAAGTACCAAGGTCTGTCCAATCACAGAATAAGCCAAGTTGGAAGGGACCCTCAAGGATCATCAAGTCTACCATGTGCCTGAGAGCATTGTCCAAACACTTCTTGAACTCTGTCATGCTTGGTGCTGTGACAACTTCCCTGGGGAGCTGTTCCAGAGCCCAACCACTCTCTGGCTGAAAAACCTTTTTCTAACATCCAGCCTAAACTTTCCCTGACACAACTTCAGGCCATTCCCTCAGGTCTTGTCACTGTCAGCACAGAGAAGAGATCCTTCTCTGCCTCTCCTCATCCCCTCACCAGGAAGTTGTAACTGCAATGAGGTCTCCTTTTCTCCCCTCAGTCTCCTTTTCTCCAGGCTGCCCAAGCCAAGTGCCCTCAGCCACTCCTCATATGGCTTCCCCCCAAGACCCCTCACCATCTTTGTTGCCCTCCTTTGTTATATCACCTGAGAACAGTGATGCCTTTCAGTTATGGTCCTCACCCTATTCCAGTGATTGCAAAGTGATCCATATTTTCATAGATTTTGTTATATAGGCAAGAAGAGTAGGGAGGCAGCTCTTCTCTTACTCTGTCTGATGTGACAGAATAAAGAAACTCAAGGTGAGTGTCTTGCCCCTGTACTTCAAACTCAAGAAAGCTGTTCCTGAAAAAAGAGACCCAACAACACATGGTCCAGTGTCTTGATGCCAGAGTGCCTCAACAACCCACATAGAAATTGGGAAATACACAGGTGCAAGTGTCTGAGTCCTGTAAAGCACCTCAGGGGAAGTGAGGTTCTCTTGGGAAGCCCTCAGTTCAGGGCAATTCCAGCCCATCAAAATGGTTTTGTTAGCCTGCAATCCACAGTGGTCTGTCAGGGAGTTAAAAGTGGCTCCCTGACACTGAAACATCCAATTCTCTTCTTTAAAGAAGATAGTTGTGAGCTACGAATCTGCAGTTTTCCAAGTCATAGCCCACACATCTCCTTAAAGCTATCTTGTTATCTCCTTGATCACCATTAAATTATTGCAATTACCCCTACATGATAATTCCTCACCCCCTGAAAAATATTATTCTACCTTTTTAAAAGTGCTTACGTAAGGGATAAGAACATAAGGAAATATTAAACTTGAGGAGTGGTGTACTCAGTGCTGGTGAAGATTTTTTTGTATTTTAAGGGTCAGAGTGCCCTCTTCTGTCCCATCTATGTCCTGCTTATTACCTCACTGTTAACCAGCAGATCACAGAAAAACTATGACTTGTCTTCTGCACACCTTATCGTCTTCTAAAGCACAGTTAAGAAACCAAGGATCAGGTCACAAAATAGGAAATTACTCTTCTAATGTGGGGGCTTGGGCAGTCATCTGCAACCAATAAAAGGGGTTGGGGGAACACCACAGGCAACATGATGGATTTAATTGGTTCATGGGGTCAGGGATATTTTGAAGTGAATCTCTACGAAGTTTTAACAGCAGGGTGTTATTTATAGATCTACATTTAAAATTCACCTTCCTCCTGTCTCTGTAGCCACTAATTGAATCCAGATTGATGGCCAAGGAAACCTGACTGACACAAGCATATTAAAAGTACCTCAACAGTACTTTTGCATATAATAATTTCTAAACTAATCTTGGTGGAAAGCACTGGGACAGCGGGCTATCTGAATCATGGACAGACATAACAATGGCCTCGAAAAAAAAAATTTAGTTGAGTATTTTTATCGTGAAGACACATAGAAGTGTGTTTCTAGAAAACATAGCACCACTCTCACGTGGCAAAGACAGAATTCATAGACTGTGGTGATCCCTGTGATGCCCAAGGGGCTCTGGGAGTGTGCCTGCCCTGCGCTGCCGCCGCCATCCCAGGGGACGCACTGGGAGCTCCAGCCCCGCACCCCAGCCACAGCACCTCCCCTCTGCCCTGCCTTGGGGCCGCGGTCCTCCTGCCACACTCGAAATCGCCCTGAGGGATGGCGGTGAAAGGGGCTGCTTTGGTTCCCTTTCTCCTTAAATCACAGAACGGTGCGAGTTAGGAGGGTCTTTAATGTCCCTTCCAGCCCCTGCCGTAGGCCAGGGACACCTCCCACGGCACCTCCCACTGAAACAGTCCCATCCAACCTGGCCATGAACACTTCCAGGGATGGGAAGTCCACAGTTTCTCCGGGCACTCTGTTCCAGCGCCTCACACCCTCACAGCGAGGAATTTCTCCCCAGTATCCGACCTAGACCTATTCCAGTTTAGCGCCGCCCCGTGAGGCGGCACCGCCTCCGCGCCCCGTCCCGCCGAGTTCTGTCCCCCTGCGCTCGCCGTAGCGGCCGCGCCGCAGCCGCCATGGCGGCCGCCTGTGGGAGGCTGGTGCCGAGGGGCGCCGCCATCGCCCTGCCCGGCCGTGAGCACCGCCCGGACCCTCACCCTCACCCCCCGGGCACCCCCGAGCCTCCCTCCTGCCCGGCGCCCTCCTCCTGCCCTCCCTGGCCCACAGAGCCGGGGGGAAGAGGCTCCTGCCCTCCCTGGCCTGGCGGGCGGGTTGTGGTGTCATGTCCTGCTTTGGTGGGGGCGGTTCAACTTGAAATCACGGGCGTTTAAAATGTTTTGTATTTTACAGGGTGTTTTTCTTTGTCGGGGTATCGAGTGAGCAGCGATGGAAAGCCACCGAAATTCCAGCCGCCTCCGAAGCCCGTCATTGTTGACAGGAAGACGCAGAAGGAGGAGAGGAGGTGAGGGTGTCCCACTGCTCACCTGAGCTTGTAGAGCCTCACCTGGGCCGTGCTCACTCGGTCACTGCGTGAGCACTTACTTCAAGAGTCAAGGCATTATTACACAGAACAAAAACCAACACAGTTTGTAGAATTCTAGCAAGGACTCTTTGTGTTGAAATATGTTCAAAACACCTTAAAATATTGTTTCTGGAGTTTCTGAAAGCAATGAAACATGAAAAATAAAAAGTAGGGCAGTAAATACTTTTGCAGATTTGGGGTTAATGTGGCAGATTATGTCTGTTAAAGGTATCTCTTTAGTTAAAGGCATCTCTGTAGTGTGCCAGGGTGACACAGGTGCTGTGTCTGCCTTTGCCTTGGACCTCAAGGCTGGTTGTGAGCACCTGCATCACTGGTTGTGACATGGACCTGGTAGCCTTCATGAGATGTCTCATTCTGGGTATTTTTGATGTCATCTCAGCCTATTTCATGGAATCACAGAATGGTTTGGGGTTGAAGGGACCTAAAGATCATCTTGTTCCAACCCCCCCTGCCATGGGCAGGGACAACTCCCACTACACCAGGTTGCTGCAAGTCCCATCCAGCCTGTTCATGAGCACTTCCAGTAGTGGGGAAACCTCCCTGGGTTTAAACCTAATTTGCACTGCTTTAAATGACCCAGTGGTTCAAACTGCAGTGCTGTGTCTGGAAGAAGAGTGGTGGTACTGTATTGTTCACCTGCCTCCTCCAAAAAACCTCACTCTGAAGATCATGAGTAGGTCTACACCAGGTGCTGCCTGTGGGGCTGCCTGTGGGCAGCAGCACTGGCCAGAACCTCTCCTGTTGGGCAGATTTGCATTTGTCCTCCTCTCTGCTGGGCGCTTCTCTCTTGGCCAGATCCAGGACTTTTAAGATGCATCTGTACAATGGAACCGAGTGCATCTTCATCATCTGCTCTGAGGCTGGATGGTCTTGCCATCCAAACCAGCATGAGCACATCCAAATACCTGTTGGAAATGATTCTCAGCTCAAGCCAGTCCTTGTCAGGAAGTGTGCACTCAACTCAGCAGTCAGATAACTGAGGTCCAGGCCATGGGGAAATTCTTTGGCATGGTTTAAATTTTTTTAGAAGAAGATAGTTTTACCAGTCTATTTAAGGTTCTGTAACACAAAATGACATTTATGTGGTGTGTCCTGTAGAATCAATTTCTGAAAACTGTAATAGATTCTTCCATATCTGTTGTTATAAAGTCAACAAACAGTAAGTGTTCTGTCATGGAGATTACAATTAAACCATGAAATAACCTGTTTCTAAGCTGTGACAGCACTAACTGAACTGTCCTCTTTCAGTCAGCTCCTCTGAGACCAACATGTATTACTGGTTTGAGAAAAAAATCTGTTTAAAAGAACAACAACAACAACAACAAAAAAAGTCTCATAAAAACCCAAAACCAACATCAAAAGCCAACAAAAATTCCTTTTAGATAACAAAAACTAATAATTAAATAAAATTTGTGATTTCATAGACTGCAGTTCATATCTCTGAAAAGGCAACAGCTGGTAATTCTTAGGCCAAATACTTGGAATTGTCTCGTATTTTTAATGCAAGTGCTTTTGTTTCATACTTCTAAAAGTTTGGCTTTTCTTACAGGTTCCTGAGCCCTGAATTTATACCTCCCAGAGGGAGAACAGATCCTCTTAAATACTATATAGAAAGAAAGGATATGATACAGAGAAGAAAAGTGTTCAACATCCCAGAATTCTATGTTGGTCAGTGTCAGCACTAAAACTTCCATAATTCTGTCAGTATTTTACATTGTGTGGGGTGTTAGAAAATGTTGTCATATGTAGAATAACATAAAACATAAAGTCTCAGGTGTGTTAGATCGATTAGGATGTGTTTCTGTATATAATGCTTTGTATTTTAATCTCATATTTACATCCTCATTCATTAAAAGAGTAATCCTAATGTGTTCCTTATGGTGGGGTTTTTTTCAGTCCTGGCACTTGAGCATATGGTTTACCAGTAGAACTAAAGAAAAAAAATATATTAGTTATATTCAATTTGGATATGGAAAAGCAAAAAAATAAAGGTGAAGAAAGTTTGCAGTTAACCTGCAGTATCACTTCAACCTATATTAATTCAGGTCACGTTAGCAGTTTTTTCTGTTTCTGGCGGTTTTGATGGGAAGCAAAAGTATTTTCAAAATGCACCTGAATAGATGCACTTTGCCTGTCTCTTCCCACATGTTGGCACAGATTAACTAGGCCAGGCCGTGTGTTATAATCCATTGTTTGGCAGGCAGTGTACTCGCCGTGACAACTGCGGATCCCTGTGCCAGTGACAAATCCAAGCGCTTTGTTGGCATCTGCATCCAGAGGGGAGGGAAGGGACTCGGCGCTACCTTTGTCCTTCGGAATGTCATCGAAGACCAAGGTGGGGTTTCAGCTGTGGGAATTATCCCGCAGGCGTTCAGCAAGAAATGCCTTACGTTGTAGAAATTTAGTCTGTGGGGAGGAAAACAGCAGCTTGAAGTGGAAGTATGAGTCTGCCTGTTAAGAGTACTGTGCAAGTTTAAAACTGTGTACACAGAAATGTTGATGTGCTCTGTAGTTGAAGGCATGGAACTGCACAGTAATTTTTAGACATTCTGTGATGGTTGTTCTTATGTCTGAGCCTGGGCTGTCTGTTGCCCTGTGAATACCAGCCCAGTTTGAGCACTGTGTGTTTTCATGAATTGGGGATATAGGTGTGAACTGTTTTAACAAGCAATAGATTAGAAGAGTTTTATCACAGGTTCATAGTCTGGATTATGACAAAATCAGGGGCTGTGCAAATAGTGCAGTTTTGAGGGCAAATATGAACGAGGTAGGTGTCTCTTCATACACACTGCACCTACACTGAGATGCATAATTAACAGCCATTGTAACCAAAAGGAGATAAAGTTTAAAACCCAAGCTCATCTTCCTGAAATTTGAGCCATTCAAGTCTATTAAGCCATTCTTTATCAAAGATTTAATTTACAAAGAAAAGTGCACAGTGCACAAGTCCAATCACAAGCGCACACAGCTCTGAGGACTAAAAAGAAGTTTGCAATGATACAGAAATGTGTAACTGAAGCAATACTCCATGGGTGTTAGTATTTCTCCTGAATTTGGTTTTTTAAACCAGGCTTTCTGTCTCTAAGGGGTTGAAATCTGTTATGAGCTGTACAGTCCTCGAATCCAGGCCATCGAGGTGCTGAAGCTGGAGAAGAGGCTGGATGAGAACCTGATGTACCTGCGGGATGCCCTCCCCGAGTACAGCACTTTCGATGTCAATATGAAACCTGTGCCTCGTATGGCCCACGAGGAAATTCCTCTGAACAAGGTAGGAGCCAGGTGTTTCAGAGGGAAAGCACAGGATTATTTACAACTTCCATTTATGACTGTTACCCTGGCAGGCTGTAGCAGCTCTTTGCTACATCAGTTACCAGGGTGACAAAAGTAGGTAAAATCAGGCCAGTCTTTGTGCCATTCCTATAATGAAAGAATGGAAGAATGTAAACACCTACCCTCCTCTGGAGTTAATTTTGAAGACATGCACATTCCTCTGTAGAACTGTGCAGAGGGGAAAGCTTTTCTTACAGGAACGTTTTTGTTAATGTGGTTACTGATTCAGGAGTGGTTGGTGTCAGGAAATACGACAAGAAAGATGGAAGAGTCACCTAAAATCTGCATCTTAGGAAAGATCCAGAAACCAGCAGGCCCTGCCAGAATATTGTTTAGAAACTCAGTATAATTCCTCCCTTTTCCTCTCATGCTATTTTTATTTTTCTTAATAAGGAGCAAAACTACAAAAGATAAGTTAGCTTCAATTTATGTTTCAGTTAAGGACTCTGTGATAAATCAAGACAGTGCTAATTACAAAGTTTTGCAAGATACTACGATAATCATAAAGTAGTAGTTACTAAACACACCGACAGATTGGTCAGTTTTCTCTTACTTTCCTCCTGTTAGAGGAGCAGTTGTCACCTTTTGCTAAGATCACAATCAAAAATCTAATTTCTTAATACCTTTTTATTGTTCTGTGGGTTTTTTAAATTTTTTAATCTTTCACTCTAGCTGCAGGTACGAATGAAACCTAAACCATGGTCAAAACGGTGGGAAAGACCCAAATACAATATAAAAGGAATCAAGTTTGAGCTACCAGAACATAAAATGAAAGCAGCACAGAAGTGGAGCCAGCCATGGCTGGAGTTTGACATGCTGAGAGAATATGATACTTCAAAAATAGAGGAAAAGATTCGGAAAGAACTGAATGAAGAACTTGAAAAATAATGTTTTTTCCAGTCTAGAATTCCTGAGAAAATCAATATTTTTAGTTTACTGTATGGATCAATTGTCAAGTTTTGTATATACATGGGCAAAGCAAACAATAAAGTTAACCTTTCCAGATTGCAGCGTGAACAGTTTTCTGTGGCTCAAGTCTCCACTGCCCTCCCAATGCTTCCAAGTCATTACAAGGAATCTTTCTTCCAGAAACAAACATCTACAGAGCTAAATTGTGATAGAACATCAATTACATTTTTGTCATAGCACAAGGCTGGTGCTAGAGACAAGCTGGGATGAGACAAAGCAGAACAAGAGAAAAGCAATGAGATCACGAGCCTGTGGTGATTGCTGATCAGCAGTTGCATTTTTGTTGGCATTCTGAGAGGAAAACCAGCAGAAATCGATTATTAGAAAGCAGTATTTGCAACATAAATCCTGAAGCTCCTGAGGATTAGTGGAGCTGGAGGGGGTTTTTTCATACATCTTAATAACGTTTTTGTCACATTTTAAAGAATTGAACTGGAACAGCCATTACCACAGTAAAATATTTTATTTTCAAAAATACCCTGATTTATTTTTAATCTTTCATCTGTAATACTGATCAAACCTATTTACAATTAAAGTATTTTATAAAAATATATTTTTAAGTTAAAAAATATAAAAAGAAGGCATAAGAATTAAAGTCTACAAGGGTTAAATTCTATTGCCAGAAGATTTTGGAGAAATAGTCACAAACATACAGATTCTGTGATGCACTACAGTTTTTACAATGAAGCATCCTTGTTATCCTGTAACCATATTTATTGCAAATATACAAAATTACAAAACATTAGAAATAATATAATATCCTGAAAAGGATATGAAGAAGTAAAATTCTGTAGAGCTTACTGGGAAGCAAAGGGAAATTTCTAGAACTCCAGTTATTAGAAAGTAACTGAAGTTGTTGTGTTCTTCTCATCATCACAATGTGATGAAAATTCTGATTCCTTACCTGCACACTGACACCCCCCTCCCTTGTTTCTGTATCGGGGCATCAGAAATCCCTTTTCACTAGGAATGGCTTAACAATAACCCTACCAAAAATCACTGTGAACCATAAGTCAGAAGAGCTCAGTGACTGCTGTGTCAGAATGGTATTTAGCAATTAATACTGAAAATAACTTGTCAAGTTGTCTACTGGCTAGCAGTGAGGAAGTTCACAGGCACTTTCTGTTTGCGGGATTCCTTTCAAGAAGGATACAGCAGAAAAGCATTCTTACACGTTTTAGAATGCCTGAACCCTTGCTTTGACAACTGCAACTTCTAAATACTCCCTAATCTAGGAGTAGATGACAGTAAAAGACATTTGGAAAAAACACCCCACATATTTAACACCAAGATGGTGATTACCACTACTTCCAAGTAGGCAGGATCCACTAATTAAATTTCATATTAGAACTGGTTCAGTGTGAATACCAGGCTTGTTTCAGTAATGTGAGCATTCCTTCAAAGATTTCTATTTCCCAATCATTGCTTTAAGGTGTTCAAGTTTATGCTCTTCAATGAAGTCTTCTACAATATGCAGAGCTCCAATTTTCACCAGCAGGAGAAGAACGTCTTTTGTTTCATCACTATTAAAAAAAAAAAAGAAAAAATATAGCAGCAGCACTTTTATGAACCTGTCTAAAGTATCCTTTTTGTTTCATGACCTTGGCTCCTCTGATCATTAACAGCACCCAATATCAACCACCTCAAACTCTCACAGTAAACAAGGACTGCTCAAGTGCTCCTTCACAATAGACTCCACCTTTTCTTTTAGATATATATATACATGACATGAGCATACTTGAAAGCGTCAAATATATGCTATTTAAGGAATTTAAAAAAATTTAACACAAAGTATTTGGGGAAGCACTTGAATGCCAAGGACAGTCTCCTCCATTACCTTTGGTTGTCCTTGTGTAGTGCACGAGCACACTGCAGTAAGTGCTGGCTGAAGTTCAGTAATTCAGGGAGAGTTGATCCACCCTTGAGATCTTGGAACCATCTTTCTGGGAGGCATGCAACCACCTGTTCACACAGTATTTGGAAAAAGTTTAACAAGCTTTTCAATAAAACCAAGTCACATCATTTCTGACAGGAACCTTCTGGCAGGTTCAGTCATTATTAGTGTGCTTTTTCCTTCAAAACAGCACTGATTATCTCTCCAAGTAGTTATACTTAAGAACCTACAGACCAGTACTTGCTCTAAACTGCTCTTATGCAGCAAGGTTGTTAAAAGAAAAAAATTAAAATCAAATTTTAAGTGTTTTAAGTTTTCTCTTTTTTTAAATATTCCATCTTCAGTTTTGACCCCTCTTCATGAAAAACAAAAGGCTTTTAGCATACACCCTCTTCCAATGAATGTTATCTCTTACCTTATTACACTTTTCTATATTATCCGGCCCTTGAGGTGTGTTTAGGATGTTCAGGAGAAGGTAACGATTCAGCAGCTTGCTCAGTCCCAAATCACGGACCTTGTCTTCCTGGACAATCCCATCCCAAAGAACAACATTGGAAAGCAGCTGCAGTAATAAAGAAACAAAGTTTTCTCTAGAGCTGCTGGCTATGAGTGTGCTAAAACTGTTACAAGTTTCATAAAAGAAAAACACAGAAAGGTACTATGTGCATCCAATTTAAGTCCTCAAACTCTAGGATTTACACTTCTGGTCAGTTAGCCACTAATAAACTGCATTGAGTAAATAACCCAATTAATTTTACAAGTGCATCTATATATATGTATAGATACACCTGTATATGTGTAAATATGACCTCCCAAGGGTGGGAAGGACATTTTACCCTTCTAGGAGGTTTAACAATTTGCTAAGTACAGAAAGCAACTAAGCAAACTGTCAGAGAATCAAAGACAAGTGAAAAAGTTATTACAACTGCTCAGGACAAGACTACACACAGTCCCTCACAACATGATGATGCTACAGTTTGTGGCATTACAAAGATTTGTTTTGTAGTTCATGTCAGTATTATTAGGCACTGAGGGTTTTTTCTGTTGCCTTTATGACTATAAATCCTTACAACTGTCATTTTTGAGTGTGGTGTAAGGGTGCGTTTGTGACAGTAAAATACCTTGAGGTTAAGCTACCTGAAAATTAACCTGCTCTGAACCAAGAAGGAGGATAGGCAACATGAATAGCAGGAAAACTGGAATAATTTTATATATAGTTTCCAGTGAAATGATTTTCAGAGAGGACAGACAGAACAAAACCAGCCCTATTTTCTCTACCTTAACAGCTGACCAAAACCGTCTTTCTTGAAATTTGGAACGTAGTGATGACTTGTCTTCCACGGTGCTGGGCATGGGAAGAAAAAGTTAAAATAAAGATCATTTTTTGTTTGATTTAAAAGAAGATAAACAGACATCTGATCTCTTAGACATGGATGTCTACAGTATTTCATCTACATCTGTAGGGGAGAAAGGTACAGGAAGTAAAAAAAATACAAACTTAAGATCTTGAGTCACAGGATTAGCTTACCTTTTAGGATACAGAGGAATAAAGACATCTTCCTCTACAGATTTCTTCATTCTTAGGACAACCGTGTTCATCAAATCCTATAAAAAAAGAATTATTAATGTGTCCTCAGAAGAAAGACTTCATATTCTATTTGTAACAACCTCAAAGGTTATTTTGTTGATCCAGAGGTCTGATATCTTAGAGATAAGTGCAGCTACCACTTGTACATAACACACATTGAGACTCTGAATAAAAAATAGAAACAGCAGACAAATCACAGCTGGAATTATCTATAGGCTTAGCCTAGAGGGTTTTGCTATATCCCTAAGCTATTTCCCTAAAAGGTGAGGCCTTTTTTTGCACACTAATCTGCAAGGCAGCAGGAAAACTGTACAGATTAAAACCAAAATAAGTTATATAGATGGGATCTCCTTTCAAAGATGTTAAATTCCACATAAAAAAAATCATCATAGCTAGGATAGTATGCATTTTTGAGCAACTTTTTAAAAGCCTATTTATTTATTTATTTATAGTTCTTGCTAAAATCAGTTTTATCACTTGACTTTAAGCCATGGTTTCATAACAGCAAACTTCGGAAGGCATAAACATTTTCTTTAACATATTTCTTTTCATACTCAGGGCCCAAACATCCATCCCATTTCACCACTTAATCCATCTGATTTTCACTAGATAAACCTCCCACTTTACATTAGAATAAACCCAGAATCAGGCTAAGAAAGGGCTTCCTAGAGTGACTGTGTATATAAAAGTAATTCTTAAAGGATTGCTAAGATTACACAGTACTTTTTCTCCTCACCAATTAACCAACCTTTGGGGATTCTCAAGTTTTAAAATTCTAAGCCTACTTTATAAATAAAAGCTTAAGGAATGGACCACAGAAGCATTACTAGTATTTAAAGCTCAAATTTGGAAAGATAATTAAATACAAATCATTGTTATTGCAGTGAAGGAAGATTACATCTCCAAACAGATTCTGGATAGATACAGGCAGAATTTTTCTATGAACAGGAGCTAATTTCTGCCTCATCAACAAGGAGAGAATCAGAGAGCTTGAAGTTTAACTATTAAATCCCCTTAATATAAAGAGACAAAACAAAAATGTAATCAGAACCAAACAACTTCAGGAGAATGTTCTCAGCACCCATAGGAGCACACACAAAAGTACACACAGTGGGTGAAGTGCCCCTTTCTTGCTACCACAGCTTTTACCTCTCTTGCTCGGCTGGACTCATTTTTGGAAAGGATTTGTTTTCCAAAGATGTTATTGCAAAGCTGTACAAGGTTCTTTGTCTGTGAAGTAGATAAAGGATCCCACACGCTCTTCACAAATGCTGAAAAAAAAAATAAGAATTTATTTCATTCATAATGTGCAAGTACTTATCAGTCCTAGTTTCAAGCCATTACAATATAACAGAAGTAAACATATAAAAAGCTCAGCCTCACAATAATTTTGAAGAGGCCACTTTAGCCTCACTGTGGAACTACACAATCATTACATCTTGGAGCACTGTGATATCACCAACATTATTTGATACTATCATTTTTATTTAAGGTTTGATTGCATAGCTGCAGTGAACATTTTCAATACAATCCTATCATACCTGTAATTTTGGGAAGAATAGTTTTTTCAATCACTCTAGGCAAAACTTCTTTATCATGATCATCATCCCTTTTTGATTCAGATACATTTTCTGCATCACCGAATTCTTCTATAGCTCTGAACCAGGGCATCTCTTCCAGCTCTGTAAAATTCTGCTGAAAGATAACTCCTGTTAGTTGTTTGGCTGGTCAGCATTAAGAGAAAAGCTCTATCCAGTAACACCCGAAATTCCCACTTAATTTCAGATCCAGCCTCTTCACTGAATAGGCCAATGCAGCTAAACTAGATTTAAAGCTAGAATTTAATGGGATTGTTCAAGTGTCTTCAAAGAACCCAGTAGAAGAACTACTTTCATAGGTGTGGCAAAAGGGCTGGAGGCAAAGGAAAGGGGAAGTTAAGAAGATTCCACAACATGCTTCAGTTTTTGAGATAACACAGTAGCTTTCTTAATTTCTAATGCACTGTGCTATGCATAGAAAAAAAATCATTTTTCATATTAATACATAATACACACATACAAAATTTTTAACAAAAATGTCAGCAGATGCACCTACCTCAAGAGGATTCCAACTTATTAACTGAGCTCTGATCAATGGGTTTAGTAGCTTAGGCAAGCAGAAACTGATGTAAGCATCACAGTAAGACTCAGGAAGCTTCTCTTTCCATTCCTGGAATTTCAACAGGATTTTTCTGATGTCACAAAAATCTGCATGTACATCTTCAAAGATTTTCCTACTATCCTCTAAAACGTTATCTATGGATAATATTCATTGGGAATAAAAAGAAACAATCACAGAACTTATTGAGGCATAAGCTGAAGGGTTTATACATCTATAGGACATATGAGACATTTTTATGAGATTTGCATTTGTTATTTATCTTTGACACATCTGACATTGAAATGGCTTAAAAACAGCTCCCACAAAAACCCAGTTTTAGAAATAAATAGTGTCAGAAGACCAAGGAAAGGCAAGTTTCTCCATGATTTATTTCACAGATTTACATAACTACTATGTTTCAAACTTTGTTCCAGAATGATAAAATTTCAGGCATGAAGACCCTTCTGCTGCTATGTGAAGAAAAGCTATTATGCCTTTCCCTCCTCCTCTTCATCCATTCACTCAAGATAATTGAAACACCAACCTTTAATTCACACTCCAGCTTCAGGAAATAAATTGACTGTACAAATTTGTTGCAGCACTGCATTGAGTATTGCCAGAAAATGCTGAGCATAATCTGGCAGAGCTTACCTACAGTTTAAAAAGCCATGGATAGTGCTGCCACCACATAACTGACACCACAAGAAATCTACAACCATTCAATCACTCTTCCCAAGTAATTAGTCAGAATTGCCTGGGTACATTTTTTTGTAGTATGCAATTTTTTTTAGTCTGCAAATAAAAACATGGAACTCAAATGACGGATTTCTCTACTTTTCCTTAAAAAAAATCACTAAAGAAATATCAACAAGAGATCTTGTTCTAGGACATCACATTAGGACTGTCACCAACCTTTGCTTTTCTGGAACTCGTCCACCTCTGTGGGAGTCAGCTCCTCATCACTGGACAAGCCCTCGTGGTGACCTCCTTCTCCTGACTGCTCCCTCGCCTGCCGCCTGCAAGTCCTGCATTTTGGAATGAACTCAGATGAGTTATCCTCTCCTGTGTCTGCAGGAGAAAGCTTAAAGGAAATAATCCAACTTCAACAAATGTACTTAAAACAAGCTGTGAGAAAAACAGCCTAAGGAGAGGCAACGGGGGAGCAATAGTGACTACAGAACCAGGACTCCTAAAGTGTGGAAAAAGGAAGGGATTGGGGAACTGATATCCAAGAGCTTAGAGCAACATCTCTGACCTTCCCCATGAGCCACGAAATAGCCTTCACTTCACCTCATCACCACTGATGAGGCAAAAAACTCATCCCACCTGCAACACTGAGCATCTGGTGTTGAACTGGATCCTGTCTGACAGTTTAGTGTTTACTGAGCCCTCAGAGTGTCCTGTCAGTCCTGGATCACTTACTCAATAACCTACAGGAAAAAGGTAATAGACCCATGTGCCAGTGGGGGTCTAAGAACTATTGCCATGGCATCAAGAAAAACAGGCTGCAAAACCAATGGCTTGAATTTCTACCACAGAAAAATGATAAATGATATGGAAGTGATACTGCATAAATACTTTTAAATAGTTATTCACATCAATTAGCATTAGAAGTTAACTGCTTCGAGTAGAAATGTTTATTATTATATCACTTTCCATCCATTACAATTTCAAGATACTTGCTGCTTCCAAGTAAAATTATGAGTTGAGACCCCACTGCAATTATAAAACTTCCAAAGCTCCCAATAATATAAAAAAAAAACAATGGTACCAATCTCTGAACATCCAAAATGTACAATCTGTCTAACCTACACGGATAGCAAACCTGGGGCTAGAGGTTGATTTGCTTCCTCACCACCACCTCTCCAGAAGAAACAATCCTGCCCAATTTTGCTATTAATACAGTAATACAAAAATATATTTCTGTAAAAGTTAATAACATTATTAATTAAATCAGGAAGGAAAAAGCTTCCCTCATAGATTAGTCTCACTTAAGACTTTTTAATTTAAAATAACCAGCTCTATTAGCATTCAGGCTTAAATCAACATGAAGAGAATGACATTAATACATAGATGGCTTCCATGTACTTCAAGTTTTGGAAATCAAACACTGAAATATTTTCAGTGTAATCTCATTTAGTAATCCTACAGGTTAACATTCATGATTTCAAGAATGACAGGAAGTCAGTGCACAGCACATTTATCAGAGGTAAGTGTCCCTCTATGTAACAGTTACCTTCGATGCTCACACATTTCCAGAACCTGTGTCTTCTCATCACCTTCCAATTTACTTTTCATTGATTTGTCATTCCCACCTATAAGACAGGAACAGCCAAAAATAAAGTGGTATGTTTTTAAAGTTCCTGTTTTATTTTTAAACAGAAAACAAAGAATCTCCTTCTATTGTTTTGCTAGTTGTATTTTTTTAATTGGAAAATAGCCAACAAAAGAACAAACCTAATCAAAATTCTAACAGCATCCAGAGTAAGTCAGAGTAAATTCCTTGTAGTACTAATAATTGGCTTATGTGCAAAATATGCCAAAGTGAAAGCATGTACTACTACTGACGTACTATTATATAAAAAAAACCAGCCTTTCCACTATATTAAATACAACTAGGAACATAAAAACCTCTGTGCTGCTAAACATGCAAGCACAGTCTCATTTGTAATGAGCTGGAGATAAAATCATTTTAATAGCAACTCTTACTATGGCATTACCCTTTTCTCCTTACACCTGCTGTCAGTTGGCTATACCATTTTACAAAACCATTCAGGCTGCTACTTTCTCTCATCAGTAGTTTATCCCCTGAAGTGAGAAGACTGAACCCATATGATTTAGTATTTACCGGGATCCAGTGCATCTGCCCTCCATCTGTTCCCAGCAATTCCAAGCATATTGCTCTCAGCTTTACCTAAACAGTTTTAAAGGGGTTGGTTTTGGAGGTCTGGTTTGTTTGGGTTTTTTAAATAGCAGCAGCTAGAGATTCACACAGCATATGAACAATACCTTGGTGAGGAAAGAAAATAGGAGCTGAAAAAACTGTACTAATTTTTCCTACAGTGACTGAAACATAGTTTTCTTTTGGATAAAACCCTTACAAATAGTAGCTTCTCTCTTCATGCTCTGCCACATGTGTGTCACCTCCTGGTTTGAAATCTCCAATCTGAGCACACACATAGCCTTACAGACACTCTGAGATAAAAGTGACGCTGCCAGTTACACACTCAGCTTTTTCAAATATTCACATAATTCAGTAATAAGCAACCTTTCTCCAACTTGAGACCTACTAGAAAACTGACTCTCATTTTTCTTTTTAAATACCGATGGGAAATTGGACAATTAAAAATGGACAAGGTACTTCGTCATGTCATATTCAGAGAAATTAAACCAGAGAAAAACAGTATCATGGGCATTACTGAGGTAAGAATCTCAGAAGAGGTACAGTAGAACATGCACATTGACAATGGGAAGGGGAAAAGGAGATCAAAGGTGAAAATTAAAATCAACCTAAAAATGAACTGTGTTTCTGCTCAAAAACACAAGTTATTTTCTCACTGAAAATTTGAACTTGGTACTAACTTGTCAGATGCTGAATATAAGCAGATTCATTTTTCAGCTCCTCTTGCCTTCGCTTCGATACTCTCACAGCTCGTTGCTGAAGAAGGGCATGTACAGCCCATTCCAGTTCATTAATGTCCTTCAGCTGAAATAAAGTAAACACTCATCAGGCTTTCAGCTGATTTGAATCTCACAAGAATGAACAAAAATCAAATTCCATGGGTTCTTAGAATAGCTGTAAAATTAGAACCCAAAGTATCATAGATTGAAGAGTAAGTTCCTGGTCATGGTAGTTTTCAGGCTCTCTTTTATAAGGCTGAAAACACAAACTAAATGCCAGTTACACATCAAGGACTAAGACCTCATACAAAAGGGTTCACCAGAACACCATTAGTGTCCTTTGTTTTATTGCTGTTTGCTTTTGAAGCATTAGCCATTGAAGAAAATGCATTCATTAACATTTCTTCTCTTTAAAGGTACCTGAAGAAATTCACAACTGCAAAGTGACAGAAAAGTAAGTTAAAATTAATTTGATTCTGATAGAACTGATTTTTAACTGAGTGGTGTCCCTCATTTTTCATTGACAGAATATACCTTTATCATCTTAAAAAGAAATAAAAAGGAAAACATACACACCTTTTCATTCAAACAGTTTATCAAGTTTTCTACATATGTTTTCATGGCCCTGTAGAATTTGTAATTCAGAGCTGCATCTGAAGACTTCTCCAGCTCCTGGACTGACATCTTTGAGCTCTCAATATCCTCCACATACTTTTCATACTCTCTCTGGTGAGCACGGTGCACATCCTGTAGGGATGTTATCCTAAAAGAGAGAAACCCAGACAATCAGAATTATTGCCAACTTAACAGCTGGTGCATTCCGAAACATTTTTCCCATTAGAATCATTTGAAGCATTTTTGCCTGTGCTAATAATAGCACTTGCATTTGACTTGAGCAGCACTGAAAGACCTACCCATGCCAGCATTTACAGAAGCACGGGGTATGGACAAACATCATGCTTTGGAGATCCAAATGTCATTTATGTGGTGCTGGCTTTGAAAGCACCACAGATATTTTACCTGGACTCCTCAACACACCACACTTCCCAAAAACATAAAAGCCAAAATTACGTGGTATCACATTATTAAATAAATTCTACCCAATGTAATCTGCTAAAAACTACAGCTTACATCAGCATGTCCATACCAGTTAATAAAAGCTGCATGGACAGAAGTACCTGTAAGCATTCAGAGTGTGCTCACTATTAAATACAAACCAACTGAGAACTCTTACTATTGTGTGATAAACACCTAAAATGTATAGCACCAGCTGTCTCTAGTAGACAGGTAGCACACAAACATTTACATACATTACAGCTCTGCTTCCTCTCTTTTTTACTCCTTCCCTCCTAACATATCCTAAGTGTTTCCTCAGTTTGAGGAAGCCTATAACAGAATCAGGACACAGACCACAATTTATTTTACCTCCCTGAACTGAACACTTCCCAAAAAAAATAGCTGAACTAAGCTATTGTGTTCTACTGTACTACAAATTAAAAAGAAAAAAGAAAAGATTAATCTATTTCAGCACTTATTGTGTTAAAAACATCTTCATAGTGTACACCAAACAGGCTCCTCCTCCCCTTCTTGCTGTTTTCCAGACAAGCTTCCCACTCTTGACAGCTGTATTCTTATTTTTTCTTATTTGACTCTGTACATAAATTCCTGCTTCAGTTAACTCAATTCCCTTCAGGTGATTAAAGCTAAGAAAGCATACAACTCCACAAAAATATTTAGTCCAACTCAGTTTCGCTTCTCAAAACAAACGCATCAGTGATTGCCTGTACGAAGCAAAGATTACACAGAGAGAGAGAGCCCGTTTGTCTCTAGTAGACAGCTTCACTTGTATTAAGTTACTTGTCTAAACTTATCTAACAGCTGCTTCCCAGTGCTGGGAGGGATGACAGGGGATGGCTTGCCTTGGGATGCCTGACCCCAGCTATCCTTCCCACACACCCTCCAGGAGGTTCCCATGTCCAACCAGGACACTTCAGCTGCCCACACAGCAGCTGAGCTGCTCAAGAGAAGTCACAGCCTGGCATAGAACTAAAGAAAAAGATCCAGGCATGTTCTGAATAGGCTGTGGAGAACTTGGGCTACTTCAGTAAATACTGGGCTATTTTTACAGCTGGTAAAAGAACTACCACAGGGGGGGTGGGAGTACCAGCTCCACCTGCCCCCAGTGAAGTTCTGATGCTGGACAAACCTAACATCAAGCCAAGGCTCCTGCCAGTAAGCATAAAAAGCTGATGCCAAATAAATAAGTTTACTTTCTAAAGTTCAAGTTGACAGAAACACTCTTGGAAAGTCCAAATGCTCCCCTATAACAAAATATTGCCACAAGAAGTAAAAAATTTGTAATATTCTATTAGATATAATTACACAGGAAAACAACCCAAAGAAGCCCAATGCTCTGGAAAAAAGAGTAAGACTTCAAAGCTGCTGTCTCATTCTGTGACAGAAACTCAGACAACTTGTAAGATAAGGAGCTACCTTTCAGTCAGTCGCTTCTTCACAATTTCCAGATTCACAGGTGGTAGAGAAACAGAGGTATCAAACTTGGCTTTGGTTGGTTGATATTTACACACGGAAGCATCATCACAAATTTCCTGCATGAATAAAGTGCCAATTTTTAATACATCAGTTACAGTTTCTCCCTTTGCAACTCTACAGATCAACAAGACACATCATTTGAATACTAAACATCTCATATAAAGATACATATTTTAATCACAAAAAAACTCTAGAAAAAACCCAACGAATTGAAGAATGAAGTCCATAACTAACAAGGTCTACAGCTAAAAATTGCTGCTGTTTCCTAAAGAGCAGAATTAACTTTTCCATAAAGATCGCATATCATACTGGATTTGAACACCAGTCTCAGAAAGATGTAACCTTCTCCCATTTCTTTACTACCTGAATTTTACAAATTGGAAACATTTCTACAGCTGTCAATTCTGACTTCAATGAAGAGCTGGTTATTCAGATACTCATAGTCTGATCCAGAGTAGGTGATACAAGCCAGAAACAAAATTTCCAGCACATCAGAATACAGTTTATTTTTGCCAATTACTTCCTGGGAAAAAGACAGCATTCTGTTGAACTGTGAAGAGAGCTCTCAGATTGCCACTCAAAAGAAATTTAGCAGAATAAAAGAATAATTTTTGCTTTGCAACTTTGCAACATTTGTATTATTTGCATACTCTTGGTTTCAAGCAAAAAAAAGAGTTCAGAATTTTCTTCTCTGCTTCTTGTGATCTCTTATCACAACAGGTATCTGCCTTTGGGGCTGACACCAGCACACTGCTTCTCAACAGCCAGACAGAGATTACAGATTTTCATTATCATCTTCCCATATTTCTAATCATCTCTCCCTGAATAATCAGGGAATAACTTCCTAAAATCCTCCCTAGTGAGAGGGCAGGAAAGAGATACAACAGTACTCCAGACAAGCTATCTTGCTTATAAGCAAAAAGCAATTTCCAATGGTTAGGAAAGCAGGTGTCACCTGAGAGAGTTTAACAGCTTTCTTTATTTGCTGTTCTTCCCATTTGGCTTCATCATCACTTGATCCATCACCCAGAGACACTGGAAGTTAAAACAACCATTATTAGATGTAACTACATCCTTCACTTTTCCCCCTCTTGTGTCCTCCTCCATCTAAAGCAACAATGGGTCTCCCAACCAATACCGAGAATTGATACACATGAAAAACAGCAGATGAAAAACCTGCAGATGGAGGAGTGCAAAACTGAAAGGCAAGGAAGGCCTGGAAAAGGCTACTGGGATTTGTAGAATTCACACTAACATTAATTTCCCCAACTGTTTCTCAGACAACTACCACTGCAGTAGGAGGCACACAAACATCTTGTTTTTATGTCTCAAAGCAAAGCTGTGCATAACACATGTAAACAAGAGTGTAAGTATAGACTGTGATATTACACCCAAGAAACCCTTGAGCATTCCAGAACATACACTCAACTACAGATACAAAAACATCTCATTGGCATTAATTTGAATGGTAGATTCTGCACATAAGTTATGCACTCCTTATAGTCCTTATTCAAATACTAAAGTAAACCTGTGCCTCATAAACAGCACTATAAGCAGCTCTAAGGGAATACAAACAATGGAAAAGCCAGTTATGTTTTGCATGCAGTAGGTTTGTTTACTTCTGAAGGGCTGGAATGCTGGTTTGTTTGTTTGTTTTTCATTTTTCAAATTTATAATGTCAGAGCAGGGAGAGCACTTAGAAGACCAGACCAGAAGCAGGAAGCAAGACTTACAGTAACTTTTTTCACAGTAAATGTGCCTTTTACAAGGCCATTTTTTTGCAGTCAACAAGGCCAAAAATAATTTTGTAAAAGTTTCTCAAAGTATCCCACATCACCACAAGTGAGATCTAAACCAGGTTAATGACCCATATAAACCTCAAGTACCAACTGTCCAGCCTTTTTCCAAGAGCCCTGAGGAGCAAAGCCTCACTCCTTACTGGACAAGTCCCACGTGGTTCCAGAGACTAAAACAAAACCTCTGGGAGAAACACCACAAACTTACCCATGTCTTCAGTCATCCTCTGCCTAAGAGTTCTCATTTTAGGAGCAAAATCGAGATTCTTTGTTTCAGACTCATCTTCATTCTCCAAATCACTGCTTCCTCTTCTCTGAGGGACCTGAGGACTGTTTGAAACATCCAGGGGAAGATAATCAGCCTCTGTCCTGGCTACGTGACGCTTCCTCCGGGCAGCCTCAACATCAGCTGCGCTGGGGATATTGCCTGCATCAAAGAGAGGGAAAATCTAAGGAAAAGACTAAAAGCAACACTCTGCATCTAATGAAAATCGTCACAGCTGTTCAGCACCACTGTGCAACTCTGGATACAGAACAGAAGATGGTTTTCTACTATGATTACCATGTAGAATATAAGGAGATGAAAAAGTGGCTCTCAGCCTCAAAGTGAGGTTTTATTTTCTCCTCATGAAGGGAATTGTGCATCACTAAAGAGGAATTTTCTGCTGCCTTTCTTCTACAACCAGTGCTCATAATTTCTGCTCCATTCCCAAAATTAGCACAGAAAGCTTAAGTGGTTTAAGCTGAGTGGAACTCAGCTCACCTAACCTGTCATGTACTTCAAAGATAGAATGTTCTAAAAAAAAAAAAACAGGGAACTAACCTGGTGATAAATCCTTCCTCCTCTGTGGAGAGCTGGATTCATTTTCAGAGTCTGAGCTGTTGTAGTCTTCATTCAGTGAAGAATAAGTTTCATCCTCATTCTCCTCCTCTTCACAAGTATCTTTGGTGTTGCCAACTCCAGGCTCCAACTGACAAATTTCTGCATTATGGGGGAAGAAAGTATGATCCATTATTTCAGTTTCAGCTGCTGGAATATGATGTGCCATAACTGGTTACCAGAAATTATTTACACCTTACTGCAGCAAAGATTGATCACTTGTCTATCTCCACCTATTCCCTTCAAAACATGTCAAACTGTAACATTCCAAGTCACTTACAAGCCAATTCTTGTATTGAATAAAAGCATCTTTGATGATGCTTCCAACAGAAAGACTACGAGTCCTTCTGAGATACAGAGTGTATTTACATGCACAAAAGCAATGAGATCAGCTCTCAGATAACAATTAATTAATATTCTGATTGTTCACAGGGTATTTAGATTCTTGACTTGAAAAACTGCATTTAGAAAGCACTTTTTTACAGCATTAACAATGAGGGAGATCTTTGTTAAACTATAAACATTTATATCTTTCTTGCCTCCAGGTATTATCAATTTATTTAAAAATATTGCTTTCTCCTCATCTGTCACTACACTTTCTGTAAATCATCAGGCTACTGAACAACAGAATGTACCACCTTTTATAAGAATATGATATGCTTTTATAAAAAGTTATTAAGAAATCTTACCCTCTCAGCTGAATCGCAACCTCAAAGGGAATTATTGCTCAATCTAAATTTAATTTACTTTTATCTAACATTAGCAAATATGGTATATCTGTGAATTGACAGAAGTGTCAAAAGGGGAATACATAAAGGGAACTTCTAGATACATTTGTTTCTAAAGCACACAAACTCCAAATATTCCAACAGGAAACTTACCACAGAATGGTTTGGGTTGGAAGGTACCTTAAAGATCATCTACTTCCAATCCTTCTGCCATGGGCAGGGACACCTTCCACTAGACCAGGTGCTCTGAGCCCCACCCAACCTGGCCTTGAACACTTCCAGGGATGGGGAGTCCACAGCCTCTGAGGGCAACTGACTCTATTTCAATGAAACTAGGGACACTACCAGAATCATCAAGGCTATTGACTGCATTTAATTAAAATATTTAAATGCCATAAGAGTACACAATTCAATAATGTTTACATTAAGTTTCATCAAACAAAATGCTACTAAGCTCACATTCTCCCTCAATGCCAATACTCAGATCAAACTGCAATCTGACAGCAATAAGCAGTGGATACCTGGCCCATAGTTTGAAAGAGATGATGTTGAGGTATAAACTTAGCAGAACTTTGTCAACTTCGATGTAGTACGTGGTTCTGCATAATCAGGTTTTCTCAAAAAACTGTCTCCAAGTTCTGAAAATCTTTTACCAAGGTCAAACTGAAAATAATTTCAGCATAAATACATTGCAATTACAAACCTGTAAACTAACATTGTAAGTATAATTCTAGGTTCAATTAACAAGTAAAAAACATAACAGCAGTATTTTACATAACTCTTCACATATTTCATAAAATATTTAACTAAAAAAATGTACTTACTTTTGATTTCTTCAGTTTCTGTCTCTGCAGGCAGTAGGCTTTCCTTCTTTTTAATTCTAAAAGTCACTTCGTTGAAGGATGGCTTTTTAACTTTAAAAAACTCTTCACCTTCCAGATAAAACAAAGTGATTCTGAGTAACATTATTAAAGCTAACTATACATCTCTATAACACATATATATTAACACACACCTATATATGTATGTACTGCATATGAAAGTGCATGTAAACTCTAGGTGTGTACAGCATAACTTATGAATCACAGAATCAATTAGGTTGGAAAGGACCTCTGAGATCACCAAGTCCTATCTATGACCAAACACCAACATTTCAGTTCTGGCTGGATTAATTCTAAATATTACTGTGGCTTTATCACTCACGATCAATCACCTTTTAGTTAAAACCTGTGCAGCTCAGCCTCCTCAACACAGCAACACTGCACTGCTGAAATGCAGGGTCTCTTTGTAGCTTGTCCCCACCAAGGTGGCTATGTCTTCTCATCAACCACAACAGTAACAGCCCAGAAGTATCAATTAAACACTTAATTTCATTTATTTAAGCTTGTTCATCATTAACTAGTCATGGAATCATACAGTATTTGTTCCCTCTGGTTTTCTCCAGCTGTAAGAGTTCAGATGCTTTCCAGCCAGAAGAATGTAAACATAAATAATTGTCAAAGTACTTTTCACAGAATCATAGAATTGTTAGGGTTGAAAACGACCTCTGGAGATCACCTTGGCCAACCCCTCTGCCAGGGCAGGGTCAGCTGGAGCAGGTGAGACAGGAATGTGTCCAGGTGGGTTTGGAATGTTTCCAGAGAGGGAGACTTCATGCCCTCCCTCGGCAGCTGTTCCAGTGCTCTGCCACCCTTGATGTAAAAAAGCTCTTCCTCGTGTTGAGGGTGGTGATTCTTGTGTTTTGGTTTATGGCCATTGCTCCTCATCCTATTGCTGGGCACCACTGAAGAGAATCCGGCACCGTTCTCTTAGAACCCGCGTTTGAGATATTCAGATGGACTGATGAGACCTGCTCTCTGTCTTCTCCAGACTAACCAGGCCCAGCCAGCCCATGCTTTAGTAGGGATTTATCGCGCAAACCCTCCCAGGAGCCCTTTCCCCGACACAGCAGCGCTGGGTGTGTTTACAGCGACGGGCAGGAGGGCGCCCAGCACGGGGCTCGCTGAGGCGGGCGCCCAAGGCAGCCCCCGGCCCTGCCCTGCGGGACACACACACGCGATCCCTCCTCACCTTCCCTCTCCTCCTCGCCGCCGAAGCTCAGCAGCTNTCCCTCCCGGGAATCGCTCCCGGGGACCGGCGCGAGCCCAACGTGGGTCCCGGCGCGCATGCGCGGCGACCCCGGCGCGCCCCGCCCGCGCGGGGCGGGAGCTTGGGAGGGACGGAGAGGGAGAAGGGGAAGGAGTAAAAAAAGTAAAAGAAGTTTTTTGGTGATTCATTCATTGATGCCTAAAAATGTAACTTGTTTGACGAGCCGTGGGCGCCTGAGTGCAGCGGCTGCCGTGCTGGGTGGGTGCTCCCCCTCCTCCGCAGTGCCGTGGAAAGCTTATGGAGTTCTGCTCTTATAAAATATAATTTATGAATAATATGTGATAATATTTTAATATGCATAAGTTATATGTAAAGTATATGGCGGTAATTAGTCGTGAATATTTATAAACTTTTGTGATTGCTATGTATTATGTAAATGAATAGTAAATTAAAATGTAATTGCTAATGCCTAACTACACATAAATAAAATAGCTATGTTAGAATTAGTAATAACATTCCCTAAAAACAAAAAAATACACTTTACAAGCCCAGGTTGGAGGGAGCTCTGAGCATCCTGGTCTAGTGTCCCTGGAAGGTGTCCCTGCCCATGGAAGGGGTGTTGGAATTAGACAATCTTTAAGGTCCCTTCCAAGTCATTCTAGGATTCTATGATTATTATAAATGCAAAACTGACTCTGTAGCTTGTTGTCAAAAAGTAATCACACATTTTTCTCCCTTTCCTCAGGCTGAGCTCACAGAAGGAGTCAGGCAGGTGCCAGTGCTGGTGGAAGGGGAGGGGAACATATGGCTGGGAACAGAAGGAAGGTGGGAATGTGACAAGTGATGACAAATTGGTTTGCTTGGAGAGGAGTTGCACTGCAGCTTGTACCAGCCTTTGATTTCTGCCGTGTTGACTTGAGCTGTGTGTGACTTGCTCTGTGGAAAGAAAGTACATCCCACTCCAAATGAAACCATGAAACCAGGCAGAGCAAGTCCTTCAAGTAAGCCTTTTTGTCCCAAGAGAAGTATCCAAGAATAGCAAATGTTTGAAATGTTCTTGCTTAAATTGCTCCGCCTTTCTGTCCTTCATCTGTAAGATGAAGATACTAATATTAACTTGCCTCAGGAATCTTGTGAAGAAGAAGCTGCATTTGTGAAGCACCAGTTACAGTAAGAATAACATAAAAACCCAAGAGAAAATCAACTGAAATATATTTATATTCAGCACTGCTTCTGAATGGTTATTAAATAAAACCCAAGGCTACTTGTGAATAAGGAAGATTATAAAAACTTTAATAATTCAGGAAGCACAATTCACCTTGCAGCATTATTCATTTTCTGCACTGAAAAAGGGCGGGGGTCTAGCGGAAAAATAAAGGTTTTTCATGCAAATGCTGAAATTAAACCTGTCCATGGATTTGTGTTTAAGTTAACTTATTGCAGGCTCTGATTCAAAGCTACCTTATTGCTGTGGAATTGATATGGGCTTTCCCTGGGGAGTTTCTCTGACTGAAGGGTGAAGTCAAGAATAGTCTGGGGATGCACAGGTGTATTGAGTTGTTCCATTGTGACCTGGGCAAAGCAGAGTTTGCAGATGTAGATTTACCTGGAATAATGCCCATGAAGTTTCCTGTTTCTTGTTTACCACTACAGGATTGATGAAGACATCATCCTGCCAAGCAAAGATGGGAGTTTTACCAGAAACCTTTACCATTTTTTTATAATCACAGAGCTTCGTTCCGGGGCTGTGTCTCTGTATTAAAGTGTTTCTTCTCTTTCATCTGATTTTAAATCCTGTCAGTCTAGTGAGCACTACTCAGGCAGGATTGAGCTGGCTCCTTATAAGATAGAATGGCCCAGGACTTCAGCATGGCAGAAGCATGGGACACAACTCCTGTGCTCTGTGTCTTTCCAGCAGGCTGGAACTGCCATGTTTGCAGTTGTCCCTCCAGTTAATATGCTCACTAAGTGCCAAGATAGTAATCCAGGCAGTGGCATCCAATGCATGACCATCCCAGTTCAGAAGAGGAAAAGCCAATTCAGCCACAGCAATGCAGAGCAGTGTTTCTTGGAAACTGCCAGTGCCAGGTGCTGGTGGATTTATCTTGCTAGGCAGTAAAAGCCCTTTTCCTGACACTGCTGACACAGGACAAAAGGATAATTTTGCCTTGAACTATTTAGCCATGAAGGTGAAAGTTAACAGACAGGTGAGGATTTATTGGTCACAAATATTAGAAGCATTTGTTCTTAAGTGGTTTAGTGACTCTACAGCCAAAATTCCTTTGGCAAATGTATTTTCAGAAAGACTTGGAGTATGTCAGTGAAGTAGATCAGCAAATTGTTATAGATTTCCCTTTCCAAAGCAAGAAGCAGGATAAAAGCAAGGCAAACCTTGCATGAAAATTCAAGTGAAGCATTAATGGCTGATAGTATGATCTTTTTCCACACTCCATTGATTTCAGCTCTGGCTTGAACTCTGTTAAACTTTAATGTCAATGTAAGTTACAAAGTGACTTGCTCTGACAGACTTACCTCTGGTCAAAAACAACTTTCAACTGCAAAAAACCCTCCCCCCAGACCTAAGAGGTCAACTCTATTTTGGGAAAAGACTGCAAAATTAGATCCAACCCCCTGAATGCAACAACTTTGTCACTGATTTGAGGTACAAAGTTATTACTCGCAGCTGGTGGAAGAATTTGCCTTTGCTTCCGTTTTTCATGGAAAAGTCCAGCAGGATGTCAGGCAGATGGGGGCAGCAGCACATCAAACTCTCAGCATTACACCAGGCAAGCAAGAGCCACAGTCAGGGGAAACTTCTGTGATCCGTCAACACAGAGGTTTTGTGTACACTTCCATAAGCCAGCTTAAAACTACAGTGATCTCTTTGCCCTTTCAATGAATCCCTGCTTTTATTAATTATGTTTTTATTCATAAATTCACTTTACTGTTTTACACTGATTTGCATATCTTTATCATAATATGTACTTGTTTCATAGCATGCCCGCATCTTTCCAGAAATCCACGAATCTGAAAAAATTTCCTTTTCACAGCAACTCACAAAACATTCTGAAATCTGAGATTTATTTCAAATTTTCACAATATTTATGTCATTCATCCCTTAAAAGCAATGTGAAATTCTAGAGAACCTCACAAAATTTGGTACACAAAAGGTACACTACTCAAAAGTAGTACTGGTTTTCAGAACCCAACAGTATGTATGGAATAACATGTTTTTAGTACCTAAAAATGAAAGATTTGAGGGGAAAACCCCCACATTTGTAGCAAATGCAGTAGGGATCCCAGCCTCTTTGGATTAGAGTGGCTTCTTGGCTTGCAGCAAAACTTGAGCTGGAGAAACAAATGTGTCTGAAATGAACCTGCAACTCTGTCTTACCAAGGTGTTATTTACTAATTGTGGCATAAGGATTGTAAAACTGCAAAAAATAACCTTGCTTAACCGCATTACTCTGCTATTGTCAGCACTTGGCACTTGTGAATTCCTGTGTGCTTGAGCATTTCTGCCTGCCTGCACTGCAGCTAGGGATAGCAAGAGAAACCCTTGTGTCTGCTCAGCAGTTGGCAAACTTTTATGTGCCATAATTCAGTCTGCATGAGTCAGCACTGCTTCCCTTCACAACATGGTCTGGCCTGTCTGGAAAGCTGCTTTCTCTATGGTTACATAGATGTTCTGTAAATCTCAAAATAATTTCAGTGCGGTAGGCAAAGAAGCCTTTGCCACACTGAACAAACATAGTCCAGCTCCCCATCCACTACTAAATAATATCAGTGCTTGGCAGGGAACAAAGTTGGGACATGAATATTTTATTTTATTTCATTTAATACAGCTATGAAGTAATAGAAAATCTTGCAAAATGAATACAGTAGCTATTTGTTACTTTAAAACCTGTGTGGGCTTCTGGTTCAGAAACCAAAACCCAACATCTCTAGAAGTTCTATTTTTGATGCACTGTGTGCTTTGTGCCTTCTATGCCTTTTTGATAAATTGCTACTCAGAATCAATGTTGGAAATGCACCACTCTTGTTCTGTTAGGTGTGGAAAGCAAATATTAACTTGTCCTTTCGTTTATCCTATTGTGTTTTAAGCCTCCGTTTTTAAATAAAGATGTAGGTTAAAAGACAGTATCTAGCATATACTCAAAAGGACAAAAGCTGTTGGACACTGCTGTAAATAAGAATCCTGCAACAGCACTGGGTGTGGGCTCATTGCTTCTGTGTTTGCTGGAGGGGAAAAAAAGAGTAGGTGCAAAAGAAAATTGAGCATGAATAATAGAGGTGAATCTAATAGAAGGGTCAGAGCTGTCACTCATCAGGTAGGTGTGGCTGAGCCTAAGTAGTTCTTTATAGCTGAGACAACAAGCTGGACTCTCCAGATGAGGAAATGCCACTCATTAGGAAGCAAAATTAAACAAGTCACTACAGGAGGAATGTGTGCAGGTTGCTATTAAGCAATTACTGCTTTCTGACCACTCAGAAATAGTTGTCACTTTACGTTCCTCGATCTCTGACCAATAACTTTGCACAAAACATGGCTTATTCTTGTAGTAATTGATTTCTGGTGTTCATTTGGTTCTGGTTTAACTTTATGTGTTTTAAACATGCATTTGCAGGAAGATGTCTGTCATCAAACTTAGACACTGCCTGGTCAGAGGGCTTGGACAGGGAGAATAAAGCATTCACTTCTGGTGTGCTTTCCTCCAGCAGAGCAGAGCAGAGCATAGAAAAAAAATATTATAGAGTAAATATTATGGAGTAAACTAAGCAGAGGAGAAGTAATGTTACCTTTTGCCACTCAGTTCAGGCTAAGCAATTTTATTCATGATCTTTTTTGCTGTCAGTGGAGATCTTTCCTTATTACTCCAAAGATGGTAAAATTGCTTGTAACAGGAAACTGAGGACAGAGTACAGAGAACGATCAAAAAGTAAAGCTAAATGTGAAAATTGAGTTAATAGTAATAGTTTCTCTATCTTCATTATATCTTGTTAGGTTTTGCTCTTTTATGTTGGTTTTGTCTCAGACATGACAAGGAGATCATAGAATCACAGGATGGATTGAGTTTGACCTTCAAGATCATCTAATTCCAATCTCCTTGCTATGGACAGGGACACCTCCCACTAGAAGCCCAGGATAATAAATTATACCATAACAATCCTAGAGGATGAAACATTACTTACAGTACATCCTATTTCTTTTCTGCTCCTCCCACACTTTTCATCTTAATTGGTCTCCTCTGAGTAGCTGTTGTACTGCAACCCTGCCCCTATGTCTGGAACAAGCCTCTATCTTATCCTACCATTGGTTTCTTCTCCTTTCAGCTCCCTTTTCTATTATCAGTTATTATTAAGCAATTTCTCTTACTTTAATGACGTCTTGAAACAAAATAATTCATTCCTGCAGTTTTCATTTTCTTTGCCACTATCTACACATTGCTAGAAGGGTACTGTCACCAGAAGGGACTTTTATTTCACCTGGTATTTGACATCAGCCCCCAAAACCACATGTTGAAGCTTGTAAAAAGCACTCTTTCCAAACCCTGAGATGCCCAAAGTCAGTATCTGCAACAGTGCCTGTAGAAACTCCACCTTCATAGAAGTAGTGTTTTTCTTTTGAACCTACTTCAAGAAGTAGTCAGACTCTGAGTGGAAACGAATTTCATTCTCCATTTTAAAGATGTAATACTTGGACATTACTAATAAAACATCTCTGTAAGACCCCTAGGTTGAGTAAGGGTTCAGCTTTACTTCAGGGGTGCACTTTCTAATGGCTGATGCTAAACATTGTATGCCTACGTACCCCATTTCCAAGGAATAGGGCCTTGCTGCATTCAAATGTGTCCGCACTACAGGTTGTGAGTCCTCCTCCTCTTCCTGATAATTAATTAATCTCACAGATATTTATTCTTCTAGTATCCATGATCAGCTCCAGTCAACTGTGATAATGTAGACACATTGAATTTGTGCAGAATCGGAGCACATAAAGCTTTGATGTGCTAATTTTTTATACCAGGTTATCTTGCTGAATTATGGAGTCAGCTGAATTTTTAACTCTCTACAGCTCCTCCCTCCCCAGGCAACAGGTCAAAAGAAGTGATTTTAAGACTCCACTGGGTTCTTTAGAACAAGAAAGGTGTGGCCCTGTTAGAGTGGGTCCAGTTCAGACCATGAAGATGCTCAGAGGGCTGGAGCACCTCTGATATGAAGCAAGGTTGAGGGAGTTGAGATTGTTCATCCTGGGGAGGAAAAGGCTCCAGGGAGACTTATTATGGCCTTTCTATACATAATGATGCCTGTGAGAGAGATGGGAAGAGGTATTTTCAGTGGGCCTGTTTCAGCAGGAGAGGTGGTAAGGGTTTTAAACTGAAAGAGGGTCGATTTAGATTAGATATAAGGAAGGATTTTTTTACAATGAAGGGGGTAAAACACTATCAGGGAGGTTGTTGATGCTTCATCTCTGCAAACATTCAAGACCAGGTTGGACAGGGCTCAGAGCAACCTGATCTAGTTGAATATGTCCCTGCTTATTGCAGGGGAGTTTGGACTAGATGACCCTTAAGTTTTCAACTCAAACCGTGCTACCATTCTGTGATTTTCCTGGCTTCAGTTTTGTCTCAAAGGAGGTATTAGGCAAGGTGTGTAGTTACCTCAAACGAGGTACATTACTGCTTTCCTATAGGGATCTCACATTAATAAGGCAGATGGGTCATTCCCCATCTGTCATATTTACAGAATCAAATATCCCAACATCCTTCATACAGCTCCTGCTTTATGTATTTTGTCACCTCAAAGCCAGTGGTTAAGCACAGACACAGCCCAAGTTCATTTGCTTGTGGGACGTGGCAGTAACATCAATTACAGAAGAAAGGAACCATGAGGTTCTTTGAAAGGTCACCTAGTTCAATGTTCAAGGCATGATCAGCTGTATTTACCAAACTCCTCCAACATCTGTCTAACCTGTTCTTAGAGACTTTCCTTCACAGATTTTTACACTGCCCTTCCCAGTCCTTAACCACTGTAATCAGTAACCTGATCGATTTTGTCTTACGAGAAGAAACATGTTTATCTGGTTTATTGTTATCTTAATCCTCTCTACAATGGCCTTTATGAACCTGTGAACTGTTATGCCTGATGCAAGCACTTGTCTTCAGTCCAGAGCAGGCTGGAGGTGTTGCCAACACAAGAAAGTCACATTTAGAACTGCTGTATCACTATAATGTGTACTAAACAGATTAAAGGCTGCATTTTAACAGGTGTTAGAAAGTAATTCAAGTGAAAAATGTCAGATGAGAGACTTTATAATTGGGCTTCAGAGAAGCTTGTTCTTGACCCAGGGCTGCTTTGTTATCCCAAATAATTATTTGGAATTATATGAAGCACTGCTCATGAAATCTGCAGATGACTTCAAAACAGCCCAAGGCCACCTGGGCCCCTTGAATAACACACGTTTTAATCCACCTACACAGGAAATATCTATGCATCAAAGCCGAGGTTGTTGTCTGTTCATAGGATAAAAATACAAAGCATGTTTTTGGGCTGGGTATGAGGGAGGAGAATGCTGTATCTTCAAAAGCAGTGAACCAGATGAGGGCTGAGGAGGTCACAAGGGGTAAATGCATGAATGCTGCCAGTGCAATGTGGCAGCTGCAACAGCAAACAGCAGACGTCGGGTGTGCAAGCACAAATACCGCCCAGTGGTAAGTGCTAGGATGTGGCCGTGGCCATTGCATAGCACAGGAACGTGACTGTTCTGGAATCATCGTGAGTGATAAAAGGTGTAACAAACTGGAAAGGCTCATTAGGAGCCCATAAGAATGAGTCAGTGGAAAAATCTGGGCTGTACGAAGGTGATAGGTAATTATCTACACAGCTAAAGCATAGCAGGCGCTGTAATCGTCTGTGCACGGCGAGATCCCCTCGCTGGAGAAGGCAAACGTTTGGTGGTTAAAAATTATGGCATTTTCCACGTGTTGCCTTCCT
>VWYO01009387.1:0-74967 GCA_013400275.1 Rhadina sibilatrix | reverse complement strand
TTTTTTTTTTTTTTTTTTTCTGTTTTCATCTTCTCTTTCAAGTCTGTATCCCAGTTCTCCATTGCAAATATACCCCCTCAGCCTTCTTCCTGGTCCCAGGACTTCCTCCTCAAGTCTGAGAACCCGGAAATGTGGTTTTTACTCTGATGGCCAGATATTGATGAGAACTACAAAAATTACTAGAAAGGACCTAATATTCCTGAAGCAGAATTCTGTTCTGATTTTGTCAGTGTATGTCTTAGTGAGAGAAGAATTGTGTTTACTGCACCTAATTTCAAGGTTCACTTTACATCTTCTTCCCTGGTATTTTCATTGCCTGCATTTCTCCTGGTGCAGAAAGATTTATTGGCTGCCACAGATGGAAACTCGCCTGAATCTTAGTAGTTTTGCTGCACTTCACAGAGATTTTCTAGACAGACAATAATTAAACAAATTGTTCTTTTGTAAATTTTTAATTAAGTCATGGGCGTATTTTGTGAGTGCTGGTGAGCAGCAGCAGCATAAAACATCCATTTCCAGGACTTGATATGTTTTGTCTAAGCTCTGGTGATCTTTCTCCATAAACATGGTGACAAAAATTTTTTATTTTCCTCACGGAAGGCTTTGATACTATACAGGTTGATGAGTTTACTCAAAAAAGCTTCTGACTTGTCCTTAACTGAGGGGTAAACATCTCTTCCATCTTCCGTGTCAGGCTGGGAAGGAAGGTATTTTGCCAGCTGGAAGTTTGCTCACGTTAAAAGCAAATTGAGGCAGGGCTTAAAGCTGGAGAATTTAGCAAAGTATGATTATATTATGCCATGATAATATTGCTTCCTTTACCTTTTCATACCTTAATTGGAAAGACTCTTGCTGGTGTGATTTTTTTCTCCTTTCCATTTCTAAAATCCATCCAAAAGTACGGATTGCAGGTTGAGGGAAATGACCATTCCCCTGTGCTGGGCACTGAAGATGATGTGCCTCAAATCAACCCTGTGTCCACTTCTGGGGCCCTCAGTTCAGGAAGGACCTTGAGGGGCTGGAGCATGTCCAGAGAAGGGAATGGAGCTGGGGAAGGGTCTGGAGCACAAGGCTGAGGAGGAGCAGCTGAGGGAGCTGGAGGGGCTTAACCTGGAGAAAGGAGGCTCAGGAGAGACCACCTCACCCTCTACAACTCCCTGATGGGAGAGTGGAACCAGGTGGGAGTTGGTCTCTTTTCACAAATATGAAGTGATAGGACGAGGGGAAATGGCTTCAAGGTGTACCAGGGGAGATTTAGATTGAGTATGGGAAAAAATTTCTTTCCTGAGAGGGTTGTCAAGCATTAGACAGGCTGCCCAGGGTGGTAGTGGAGTCATCATCGCTGAAGGCATTTAAAAGAAGCATAAATGTGGCACTGAGGGACATGGTTTAGTGGTGGGCTTGGCAGGGCTGGGTTAATGGCTGGACTCCATGATCTTAAAGGTCTTTGCCAACCTAAATGATTCTGTGGTTCTGTGATTCTGGGCACAGACAGAGCTGTCATTGGATAGAAGAATGGGTTTGTTTCATGTGCTTCATCACTGTAACTCAGCAACTACAGCTGGTTTCACTGGCATTGTTTCTCCAGAATTAGGCAGAAAATAATTTTATATTAATTGCTGATACGGAATCTAGATGTGGCAAAAGCTTAGGTTAAGTCCAGCTCTTTGTGCCAGCTGTAAGGAAAGGCCAAGTTAATTAACTTATAAGAAAAAACCATGTCACATGTTACAGTGATTGCACTTTTTGATGAGAAGTAGGAAGCTCGCTTCATTAAAACTTAAAAAAAACTCTATTGACTATATTGTCAGTAATTTTACAGAAAAGCTATGTAAAAGGTAGCGTGTTAATTTGCAGTTCAAAATACTGTCAAGTTTATACACATTTCTAGTGCACATTTTCTGATGTGCTTTTACATTAGAGGAGCTTTAATAAAACTTTAAACCCATTTTTTTTGTTTGTTTGGGGTTTTTTCAGTATTTTGCTTCCTTGGTGTGGGTTGGTTTTTTTGGTGCTTCTGTGGAACTGGCAATAATTTAATCAAAAATTATCTTCTGAAAATGGATAGCCTTAATGAGCTAAAAGATTCTGTGATATTTATAAAGTGTAGAAATACTATCCTGCTGTTATAAACTGATAGTTTAAGTGCTTTGGAGTAGTCAAGTGTGCTGTAGAGTTCAGAAAAGAATTGGATCTATACTGTTAGCATGGATTACACTATTATGTATCTCTAAATTGTTTTAGGGATTATACTCTTTCTAAAAGCATGGATTATGTTTCTACATTGAGATCACTACATGGCACAGCGTGTTCTCTGTTGTAATGTTCCTCCTTTATGGATGGATTTTGTCTATTGAAGTGGCGGCTGCCAGTGACAAGATCATCGACAGAATTCTGCACCACAGGAGCAGGTGGATAGTATAAACAAGATAAATATTTGATTTTAGTGACCTGCTCAACCTGAGAGTTCCCAGTATACCAAATATCTGGAAGTTCTGTACATAATGTAAAGAATATGAATTATACTCTAAAGTGCCATGTGGCTGCTTTGTCCAAATTTCTGTAAGTTTGCTCTTCAATTAAACAAGCTTTTCGTGGCCAAATCTTGTAGCCTTGCATGTGCTAGGCTATTTAACAGCCTGTCTGCATGTACCAGCAATTTTTTGATAACTTGAAAAATTCTTTAAAAATTTTCTTGGCTTCATTGGGCACAATTCTTGTAAATTTAGTGAAATTACAAAATTGAAGGAGAATCATGTTTCCCTGTATTTAACATGCTTTAGCTACAAGCTTTTCCTTTTAACTATGTGCACACAAAAAGAAGTTTCTGAAGTTACAGTTAAGAACAGAAATAGATACCTTTTCCTCTGGTAGCTGCCTTGCTGTTGCTTAATAAAAATGAGAGCCTCCATGGAGCATTTCTGGTAGGATGAGTAATTGGGGATTAGTATATGTATTGCAGAAGGAGATTGCATGTGGCTCCTGCCATGGCCTGAGACTGTGGAAGCTGGGAATAGCAGATGCAATCCTCAAGGAAGAGCAGGTGATGCTTTGGGATGGACCCAAAGCCTCCACAGTAGTAGTTCATAGCACATTAGCACATGTAAATAAGGATAAATACTGGTTATTAGTCATTTTTATGCTGTGTTTGATATATAGAATCAACAGTGAAGGAGGGAAGCAAATATTAAAAACAGCAATAACACTGATAAAGAATCTCAAATTCAGACTAATGGTAAAATGTCCTGTGTATTTTCAGACTCCTGGAGTGTTTACTCACCACTGAGGAAAAATTAGAAGTCTGATTCAACATCTCAATTGGGAGCATTAAATCCAATCTGTGATAAATACTTCTGTGGTAAACTTATCTGCAAACACACAAAGACTGGAATTATTAGATTTATCCCCATGTGTCCTAGCCCAGACAACTCTCTGAAGGCTCCTAAAAGGAGACTGTAATGTGATTGCTGGTTGCATTAAGGAAAACCCCTTGTTAAACAACTTGAGGCACGTAGCTGCATGTCTGTGCTAAAATTTCCCTGTCTTTAAACATAGGGATAAATATTTATTTAGGGTCATTATGAAGCTTCATGCTGGGGTTTTTTTTGATAGTTAAAGAAGTGGTGATGTTATCCTCATGACTTATATGTACGAGGAATGCTCCTTCACTTTAGGTTTATTATCTCTGTGGAGGTAATTAACTTTGTAAGTTGTAGGAGCATAGATTTTGTTAGAGAAAAACAGGCAGTGCCTGTGAGTGAGAAACAAAGACATTCTGGAGAATGTGAGAAATGTCTTATAGTTTTTCCTTATCAGTAATCCTGCTGTTCTCACTATAGCTACCCTTTGCCTATGGGCACTAACCAGTGGCAGGGGTTTTACAGAGCATTTTCAAGTCTGTTTACTTTTCTTCTAGGACTGTACTTTCTTTTATCCCCTCTTTTTCAATGGTGGCTTACCATTTTAAGGAAAGAACAGTGTTTGTTTCCCTTTTGATGTTGGCAGCCCATCAAAGCACATCCTTTATTTTATTCAGAAGGTTATCTGTCTGATGCAGTGTAGTAAATACATTTCTGGAACTTTCCTGAAATGCTGTGATCCTGCCATAAACAAACCTCCCTACTCTCACCTAGAGAGGTGTCTTGTATTTAAAATGAGCTTAAAGAAACTGAAGATGTCTAATCAACAACATAGTCACTTATTTCCAACAGTACAAAACGGAGTGCTGCCACACTGAATTACAAAAATACCTGTTACATGGAAGTGAGGTCAGTCTATTTTGTAATCTTCAGAGAAGTCTTGAGAGTGACGTTCAAAGCATGTTTAGCTTTGGGTGTTTGGGTCTTTGTCATCCCACATGGACTTTCTACAGGGACAAACTCCACATGTGACGTTGAACTCTTGGATGTGTTGTGGAGTTTTGGAGTGGGCAAGTAAAGGACCTTTCACTGTGCGTTTTCTGGTTTGGAATAGGGAATCTGTGGAGACATTTCTGAACGTGAAGTCCAGGTTTCCAATATGGATATTGAGAACAATTGCCAGTGCTGACATTTATTCTGTCTTCTCTGAAAGTACCAACCTTCTCTAGGAAAGAAAGAAAATTTGGCCTCTGTCTTCTAGAAGTCTTACTAAGATAGACTTGTAGTTTTTCATAAGCAAAAAGAGTAGCTGAAGACAGTAATTACTGTGTTCTAAAGAAGTCTTTGTGGGGAAAATCTCTCAAGTTCAGCATTTCTTGAGTTTTAATTCCTAAAAATGCAGGGTAGTCAAATACAGTGTTGGCTTCATGTATGAAGTTGTAAGATTCTAAAGTAACCTCTTTTGAAGAATAACGAATTAATGAGATTATCTTCTTGTCAGAGAGATTGTACTGTTTTTCCCCTCCAAAATTTTATCAGCTACAGTTGGGAAAAATTATTTAGATCTCAAAAACGTCCAGAAAATTTAACCTGAGTCAGAAAAGCAATATATTATACATTGTCTACAGCAAAGCCTCTCATGGAAGCATGTAGTGGCAACTGTGTTTTGATTTCTGGTGGGAAACTGATCTGTAAAAGTATCGTAGCTCACTGCTGCTTGGATAGCCAAAGCTTCAGCACTGCTCTGTCAAGAAGATTCCTTCCTCTTGCCCATCCTGTGGTCAGAGAGGTCTGTGAAGAACACACACCTGCAGTTTGGTTTGTGTTCTTGCATGACTTGCCATGAGTGAGGACAGGGGCTGTGTGGATGGAAGAACAGCAATGTATCTGTGCAAAATTCATTGGATCTGCTTTACAGGCAAAGATGTTTCTCAACGCTGGAACTGAAGATGTGTTAGTGCAAAAAATGGCAGAGTTAGGCCAGTAAGTTTAGATGACACATCTTGGATGGCAGGTGTTTAACTCTCCCTGCAGTTTTGCCCTTCCCAGGAAAGGAGTCTCTTCCCTTCATCACAGTTCAGCATGCCCAGGACATGGTTGTGTGTAAATCACACAATGTAACTTTTCTCAGCAGTTGCACTGAATGTCCATTTTTTACCACTTGTGGTAGTTTTGGGAAGCAGTCACAATATTTGTGAGGATTGAAACATGATTTGATGGTGATGATGGCACAGGAGAACCAAGTTTCAGACTAATTTTGGCTGTGTTTTTGTGATGGTCTTGGTTGTACTATATAGGTAAACACAACAATGACTTTGGAGAATGGTGTCGTGATGTGCTTTGTGGAATTGCCAAGACCTTGTGAGTCTTTTTATTCAAAGTGTTTATTTCAGGTGGACTGCTATGGCATTTTCAAATGGTATTTTGAGAAGTCTTATTATGAGCTTTTCTGTACACAAATTTTGCTTCTCTTAACTGTGTCACCAAGGGTAACATCAAAAATGCTGTGAGCACCTGGTTAAGCTAAATATAAGCACTCACAGTGCTTTAGCCTTTCCTCTTGTGCTGTGCTATTTATCTTGTTTCTGTGACATATGGGGTGGGAGTTGAGAAAACAGTGACTCCTTTAAATAATAAGTGTGGGTGGGGTTTGACTGCATTCACTGTGGATCCCTACCAGAAGCACTGAATTTTTAATTTTTCTTTTATTTATTATATTTTATTTATTTTACACAAATACTTTCATTGTCCAACAGTTATTAACCTCTGTTCAAAAAACAATGATCTGTTCTAGTTCAGGTTGCAGATGGCAGACACTCTCTCAAGAGATGTTAGAGTAAAATTTAATTTTCTGGGACTTAGTTCATGTACAGAAAAGCACTAAAATTTCATTGCGAGAGCTGTGCTGACTCAAAGGTGTGCTGTTCTCTATATCCTAATTCCTGCTATGAATATTTATATTTTAAAAAAATCTATATTTTAATATATTGGATTTGAAGACTAACGACATTTTCTTCCATGCCTGTAAAAAAACCAGTAGAGAGCATATCTTTATGGAATCAATTGCCAGAAAAAATAAGATTCTCAATCTCTGTCCTTAGGGAAAGGGAGGATCTGAAATTGTTCTTACTTTGGAAAATAAATTATTAGCAGGTTGGTGTTTTCAGAGTATGCATTTCATTCCCTGAAATATTCCCACAATGTGCTTTTGCTAATGTGTTTGTAGTTATCACTATTCCATGACAGCTGCTTGCACTGACTCACTAGGACTGTGGAAGGTTGTAGAAGCACTTGTTGATATAATAATGTGCTTTTAGTCAAAGATTTCTTTTCTTAAAATGAAATTTATACTTTCAAAGAACCTTGGGGTTTTTCAGCATGGAGAAGGCTCCAGTGAGACTTTTCTGTGGCTTTTCAGTGTTTAAAGGGGGCCTGTAAAAAAGATGTGGACAAACACACTAGCAGGACCCGTTGAGATAGGAGAAGGGGTGGTGGTTTTAAACTAAAAGATTGTAGATTTCAAATAGATGTAAGGTGGAATTTTTTTTTTTTTTTTTTACGAGGGTGATAAGGCCCTGGCACAGGTTGGCCAGAGTAGCTGTGGCTGCCTCATCCCTGGAAATGTTTGAGGCCAGGTTAGATGAAGCTCTGAGCAACCTGGGCTAGTTGAAGACATTCCTGCTCCTTGCAGGGGTGTTGGACTAAATCAGTCACAGACATTGAACAGAAAGGACCTTAAAGATGTAATTCCAGAAGTAAAATATGCAAAATATCAAGTGTGCAAAAAATAGCATTTTTTATGGATGTGTTAAGGAAGGCAAAAATGAGAAGGAAGGGTGAGTCTTGAATCACTTGTTGAATGAGACTTTAACCATGATCCATCTACAGGTGTGAATTTGGGGATTTGCTGACCTGCGAGGTTTTAGCACATTTGAGACAATGCTGTGTAGAACACTGAATTTCGTAGTTGGAGAGGAAACATAATTTACCATATAGTAAAACAACTCTTTGAATACAGAAATACAGTTAAATTTTCAAGATTGCCATCTTCTTGCTTAGTTTGTGACATACAAATAAGAAACTGTGCATATATAAACAGAAGTTGTCTTACCATGTAAATCTGAATCTCTAGAGGGGCTATGGTGATGGTCATAACCCAGTCAAGAAATTGTTACTGTTTTTATCACTTTGCAGCCACTGACCATGTGAATATATTGTGATGGTCTTAATCTTTTCTGTCATCACTTTTAAAAAGCTGAGGAGTTTTGCAGCTACCTACTTCAAAAGATGTTCAAAGAGGAGTGTTTAATAGAAGGAAAATGTAATGTTGTTAATATTTTGTTTTCCAAAAATGAAAAAAACCAGTCAATTTCTCTGAAGTTGCTGCTGGCAGCTTTAGGAGCATTCTTCCATCTGGTCGAGATAGATTTCTTTAAAGTGCTGATTTTAAGATACAAATAGGAAGTGCATAAAATGTGGTTATGATTGTAGAAATTAAGTGCTGCTCTTAATTTTTGCTGTTGGTGCAAGATGTCCTCATTAGTGTCTTACAGTAATACTTACAGTGCCAATTGACTTCTAGGCATCTGATTCAGATTTATTTCACTTTATTATCAGTATCTTATCTAGATTTATTTATGTTCGTTTAATCAGAAGGAAAAAGGGGGGTGGTCTTGAAGTGCAACTTCACATGTAACCTGCAAGAAGACTCTTTCATTGAGGTCACACTAAAATTGTGTGACCTCAACGAAAACTTTTGACACATGAAGACACAAAAATTTTTTGTATCTTCAAGAGAGAAAAGAAAAACTGCAAATTCAAGTGTGTAGAGGTTGTATCCTAATGCCCTCACATCTTTTATGTCATACATCTCCCCAGTGAGTTTCTGTTTTGTTTTGGTCTTTTTAGCAATTTATTTCTCTTCTAAGGGAGCAAGGGTAAAGAATAAAATCTGTACACATGCAAGGAGAAATACAGTTTTAACAGGATCTTCTTAAGAGGAAAAATTAAGTCTTTTTTGGAAAATGTATTTGTGTAGATGAACACAGATGAGAGATGATTAACATTGTTACTGTGTATTGGAAGGTATATCAACTCACAATCCCTTCACTTTGGTGTTATACATGGAAAAACAGTGCAAAAACTTCTTGAAATTTTGGAGATTCAAACCTTTGAAATAAGCTTTATGTAGGAAGAAGAAGCATTTTATGGTAATCTTCTTTCAAAGTGCTGTGGATTTTAAAGCAAGTTGTTAATATCTTACTAGAAGAATTATTTATTCCCTTGACGGTCTTTTAATGAGCAATACAAACATTTGAACAGATTAACAGTTCTTTAGAAGTAGTAATACTCAGCAGAATGTAATTTTAGAAGTGTTTTTCATGTAATAACCTTTTAATGCTGTTTTGAGTGGTTCCATTCAGAATTTTGGCTAATTCTTGTATTCATTGATTTTAAAAATTAAATATTTGTCAAGAACTTCCTGACTAAAACTTCCTCCTCCTTAAAAAACAAACACAATTATTTCTGGCAAGCTGCTTTTCCTGCAAAGGATGCACACCCTGACCTTTATGCAGCAGGTTGCAGAATTTCTGAAAGTCCATCTGGTTCTGCTTGGTATTATTACCAGCAACAACTCTGTAAACACAGTTATTCCCTGTAACTTGTCATTCCTACTCTCAGGCTGTAATATTTTATACTTCATAAAGTACTGAAAAATGTGAAGTGGAGATTGCATCTCTTTAAAAACAAACCAGCCCAAAATGTGACTTCTTTGTCAGACAAAACCAAATTATTTTTGTTAGCAGTCCCAATTTTGCTTTTAGAGTGCTGGCAGGACAAGGGTAAGCCTTTTTGGCACCTAGAGGGTGTTAACCCTGCGTGTGAGGATCTGGGTGACACTGGATGCCATTTGTTCATCAGTGAGCCAGGGGAGAGTTTGGCTCACACAGGGGATGGTGAGACACATCCTGCCCAGGCTGCAAACAATCAGCAGCGACAGGAAGCTGCTCTGCACCAGCTTTGAAGGACGACAGAGCTTGTTTGAAAGCTGAGGGTGATGCAGTGTGGCTGGGGGATTGTCTCAGCTTGGCTTGCACATCTGGGAAGCAGGTTTGTGTTGCATAACGTCCTTGCCAAACTGGTAGGAGCTGGGTGTGGCTACATCTAACTTTGTCTCTTGAGAAAGCCAAGCTTTTATTTTGCAAGTGACATTCTTTATTTTTGAAACTTTTCAGCCAATTTGGTTGTTCATTGGTTTTTTGTTGATTTGCTTTGGTGTTTTTTTTTTTCAGGAGGGCCAAACATATGGGCCATCACCTCCGAAGAGCGGGCCAAGCATGACAAGCAGTTTGATAGCCTTAAACCCACAGGAGGTTACATTACAGGTTGGTCTGAGGCTCTGCATTACACATTAACTTCTGTGTACACATACCTATCTCTGTAGAACAGTTTGAGAACTGCATCCTATTTCTAGCCCTTTGTTGTGTGACTAATAACCCTTTTCTTCAGGCAAACAGCCACAGGTTGTTAGTAAACTTAACAAGCTTTCCTCTGAAGTCTGGCACAGGAATGCTGTTCTGTTTTTAACCCTGTCACTTCTGCAGGCACCAGCTGTGTGCTGCCATTCTGTCTAGTTTCAGAAACCAGAGACTATCAGGTGAGATCTGTGCTCAGATGGGAGACTACCAGGGAGCACTTAGAGTAGCTGTTGTGGCAAGTGACACCAGACACAACAGAAGTGGCTCTCCTCAGTCTGAGGAGAGAATGCTGTGCTGTTAGATATCTTTGTTTGGAAGGAGGAGGCAGGGAGAGGGATGCTGACAGCTTGTCCTTGTTAGTAACTGCTTGAAATTTGGGCCGTTGGGCCTTCAGCAAGGACTGGGTGGACTAATGGCATTTTGCAGGGGCCTGCTGTCAGTTCCAGTTGCATTCAGCTGCTCTCCTCTGAAACAACTGGGTCACATTGCTATGCACCTCAGAATCTGCAGGTTTTAAATTTAAAATCTGCTTTTGATATCAAGAAAGACTCAATTTCATTGGCAAAGATGTCTTATTTTAAGAATGCCCCATTCTTTGTGAGTGAGTGGGCACTAAAGACCAGCCCTGACAGCTCCTACCTGCCCAGCTATCCAGTAATGCCCTATCTAGTTGCTCCACTGGCCCTGCTTTTCCTCTTTGGGGTCTGGAAAGGACTGAGGAGAGTGGAAAGCTGTCTGTTTGGAACATGCACATCTTCTGGCTAAGTGGCACCTAACTCCTGCTTTGCCCAAACTATGCTGGGAGGTTGGTGTTTACCTCCAGCTGAAAACTGTGCAGTCCCAGGGACTACCCTTAAGGCCACGTATGGGCTCTTACCTGCATCTATATCTGCAGGCTTTGTTTGGCAAGTGCTTGAAATAAATGGTTGTGTATGAATATAAGAGAGAACTGAAAGAGTAACCTGAAGTCTTAGCTTTAAGCATCTGTAATTCACTCAGATGTAGGTATAAACACCACTGTCCCTTTTGTATATGTACCAACTGATGTGGAATTTGGTATGGGATTGCACAACAGTTCCCATTCCCTTCCTGAAATACTGAAATTGTGGGTGTTCTCTGACAGAAAAAGATATTATTTAGAACATGGTGTTTTCCTAGCTTTTCTAGACACACAATACTGGCTCGAGTTAGATGGGATAGGGAAGAAAAGAGACAGCTTTCTCATCCTTTCCCACGTAAGTAATTGGGGCAGGACAAAATTTCCTTTCTTTAATTCATGCGTCTTTTAAGATGTTGGCAGCCGTTGATTTGTGACCTGTTAAAGTTTTTATATGTATCTGAAATCACTTCTCAGAGCAAAGATTGGGGATTATGGAATACATGGGTGCCTGCCAATCACTGTCACCAGTGTTAAAAGCTGAAAAAAAAAAGCCCTGGAAAGCTTGGCATCCAGCATGGGGATTTCTTTCAAAAACTTGATCCCTCAAGAGAATGCTTCAAAAATCTGTCTCTGGTATAAAAGTTTTTCTTTTTCTCCTTGTTTATCACAGGTGATCAAGCACGCACCTTTTTCTTGCAATCAGGTCTGCCCTCTTCAATCCTTGCTCAAATATGGTAAGATATTCTTTATTGTTTATTTTTTTCTAAGATAGGAGATGCATAGCATTCAAATGCTGCCTTTGCTGTGTTGTGTGGTTTCACAGAGGCTTTCAGCAATCAAGGTAGAAAATGTTGTCTGAATCATTGTTTTAATTTTATTAAATTTAGAGGAAGGTTTTGGCCCATATGTGTACCAACAATTAATTAAAACTCAATAATTTTTACATCTTTCTTTTCGTGTTATTTCAAATTGGATCATGCTGAATGCAGTGTTTTTAAACTATATGAAGGGCTTGAAGTACACGTAAAGTAGAGTACAAGAAAAAAGTCTAAAGTCACAAAAAAAGTTAGTAGAAGGACATTTATGATATGTGAGATGAGATACAGCATTGCTTGGTAATACAGGAACTGGAGAAAGCGCTGTTCCTTGCACCATATATGTGGTGAGTGCAACACTTGAAACATTTTTTTCTCTGTAACCCCTCAGTCCTCACTAGAATCCTGTGTTCAGTTTGGGGTACTTGGCTGTTATGAAGACATACATGTGCTAAAAGACACATACTTGAGGCTCATAATAATTATGAACAACTTAAAGAAAATAACTAAATGCAAGTTAGTTTTTCCTTCAGACACATAGAATCACAGGATTGTCAAGGTTAGAAGAGTATTCTAGGATCATCAAGTCTGACTGGCATCACCTCCATGTTCACCATTACACCAGACACCTCAGTGCCTAGGAAAGAAAAACAAAAAGATTTTTCTGTGGGGCCTTGGAGTTTTGTACTGAGCAGTAACAGAATCACGGGAAAAATGAAGCTTAACATTAGTCTGATTTTTTTTTTCTCATAATTTTATTTACATTCTTGTGCTTGGTCCTTGCATGCCTAAATATTAATAAAATTTCATATTATCTGTCTGACCAGAAATTTTGAGGTTATGTATGCACTGCTGCATGTATTTCCTGTTGTATTTATTTGGAGAACTGTCAAAAGGAAGACAGTGTGGGTATCAGGCTTAGAAAACCTCACCATTGTGAGGTTAATTCACCATTGTGAATTAATGAAGTTTCCATAGCAGTGTATAGTGCCTTTAGGAGGTTTCTGCATCCTCCTGCATCCTGTTCCAGATTCTTGCATTAATTCCTTACCTTACCAAGGATTAATTTAAAATAATTATTCTGGCTAGGAGCATAAGGAAAAGCATAGCAGAGGCTTGCAGCAGAGGCAACAAGTGTATCCACTGGGCAGGAGACTACTGCTTTCCCAAATGTTTTCTTGGGAGTTACATTTAATACATAGCAACCTCAAAATTGAACTCTGCAGAAGTGGGTACTCAAACTTCTCAAGGGTATGAAAGTTATCAAAAGTAGAAAATTTACTTTGCAGTAAGTTTCTTGTTTTCCTGTGCAAAAACAGTAAATAAATCTAGTAAGGAAGGTTCTCACTGATCAAAAATGTTTCTTCTCAAATTTTATTTTATTTTATTTAAAGGACACTCTCGGACCTGAACAAGGATGGAAAAATGGATCAACTGGAGTTCTCTATAGCCATGAAACTCATCAAACTGAAATTACAAGGACAGCATTTGCCTTCAGTTCTCCCTCCTGTCATGAAACAAACTCCAGTGTTTTCACCACTAATGTCAGCTCGCTTTGGTACTTATGAATATATAATTACTTAGTGTTCAGAGGTAAAAAAACCCACAGTTAATTGCAGCCAAATAAAAGCATTAATCTGACCATGAAAGTTTAGTGAATCAGTGTGAAACAAGAAAAAAGGATATTCTGATTTAGGAAATTCACCAAGTCATTTTCTCAATATTTGTGATGATTTCATTCTTTGAAGACTTTTAATAAAGAAAAGCATTTATTCAATTTTGACAAGAAGGCTATTCACATCTGCCATCTGACTTGCAGGCTGTCGTTTTGTACTGGTGGTCTTTTTTTGTCTCCCTCCTATTAGTCACCTATTTATACTTGGGGGTTTTAAAGTTAAATTTAGTAAAAGGTCAGAGTTTTGGTAGAACAGCTATTTTACATATTTTTTCAAAGTGAATCAGATTGTCTGTTTGGGTTATATGATTAACTGAATAGAATTACTTTGACCTTTTTTTTTCTGATGGTGTTTGGGGATTCAGTGCATGCTTGTTATTGTGTTATTTTATAGCACAAAATATCCACAATTACTTGAGCTGGATTACAAACTACATGCAAATTTCTATTCTGAAATTAAATGTATGCATATATTAATTACATACATGATTGAAAATGTCTGCCCATCACCAAATCTCATGTGTTTGAGTACAAAGGCATGCATTTACAGGCAGCTGTGGTTGGCACACAGTTGCCTCTATAACTTTCCATCATCTCACCAGCACTGTTGTCTTCCACCAGGTGCAGCCAGTAATTCAAGCGCCCTACTTTGCCTCAGGCAGCTGCCTCTGGAAACCTTTTGCTAAGCATGGGTCCCTAATAAGGACTTTTCACCCCTGTGGATTCTTCCAAAGCTGATACTTGGTAGGGACTTAGTTCAGAAACAGCAGCAGCAGCTTTTCCCTGTGGAGGATTGTCACAGCTTTTGAGGTTATAATTCTCTCTCAGGGGCCAGGCCTGTTGAAGAAATAGGTATAGCTGCAAATATAGAAAACCAGATCATACTCTGTTGTGAAAATAGTAGCTAAACCTACCTTGAAAGTGAATTTGCTTGTCAGGATTTTTCTTTTTAAATTCCTGTTCTTCAGTGTATTTTCCCCTGTGAGCTGTTTTGCTTAAATTTAGAGACGTAAATATTGTACATGAGCATCTACTTTAACTCATTGTATTCCAGACACCAGTTGCTTTGTGTAGTTTCTGTCTCATGTAAGAGACCCAATTTCCTGCTGAAGCCTCTCTCATGTTAAACCATGAATTATTGGGTTTTGCTCTAGGAATGGGTAGTATGCCAAATCTGTCCATGCCAACGTCCATGCCTGCGATCACACCATTAGCTCCCATGTCTCTGACCTCCATGACTTCCATTCCTCCTTTGGTTATCTCTGCTCCCCTGGTGCCTTCTGTCAGTACCTCCTCGTTGCCAAATGGATCATCCAGCCTTCTGCAGCCTTTGTCAGTACCTTTCTCCTCAAGTAAGTATAGCACAGTCCAGTGCTTGCTCTCAGAATTGTGAATCTTGCTTTCTCTATGGCTAATTTCAGACAGGAATGCTAACACATGCATGAGAGTTTAAAAACAAACAAACAAACAAAAACAACAACAAAAAAAGCCCAACAAAACAAACAAAAACCCAATAAAAAAGCCCCAACAGAAAACCCTACCAATGGTTTTTCTCCAAAGTTCACATTTGTTAATTCTGTTCTAACTTGTTAATCATAACAACAAGATGCTGATTAGCTTTTCTTACTTCTATGAAAGTGAATGTTGATTATGAAGCATTATCTTATACCCAGTTGCTTTACAGTTCTGGGGTTAATTTTTTGTTTCCTTTTGTTCCAGCACTGCCTCATACTAGTTCTTTAGGCCCCATGGCAGGAGGATTTGGTGGTTCCAGTATGCAGAAGGCACAGTCACTAATTGATTTAGGATCTAGCAGGTATGGAAGTTAAGTTTTAAATGGTTGTATCTTATACTTAAGTATTATACCTTCCAAAACTTATGGAGCATTTCTAGTCTCAAAGTACTTTTGTTAAAAATTAGTCTATCTAATATGACCTATCAAGTCTAAAAATAGATTTTGTTTTTATATGCACAATAAGTAATATTTTCAGTAAATTGACAAAATATCCAAAGTAGGTGAGGAGGTCAGATGAGCAGTGCCAAAAAGAAGGGAATGTACCTCCTTAGTAAGTGGAATCAAACCATACTAAGTGGTTATAAAAGCAAGTTTATGCATTATGTGCTCATTCATTATAGAGGGCACCATGTAATCAGCAGGCATGTAAGAATAGGATTTGTTATCAATATTTATGTGTAGATTTGTTTTATGAATAATAGAAGATTTGGAATCTTTTTAATCAGCTGCTCTGATTCACTGATTTTAGAGCTTTGCCACAGACTAAAGTGAGGGACTGAGGTTATCTATCCAGTTGGGCATCCAGGGTGTATCCCAAAAGATGGTCCTGGGTGCATCTCTGCCCCAGCTCAGTTCCATGAGTAACTCAGAGGCTCTTGTGCCTCCCTGCTGCCTGTTCAGGGCATGTGGGGTACATGATATGGGCTCCTTGTACACCTGATATCAGCAGATGTCCTGTGGCATCTGCTGGAGGCATGGCATGTGCCTAGAACATTTTTTTTGTTTTGTTAGTTGTTGTTTTTGGAGGTTTTTTGTTTGTTTTTTTAATTGGAAAGCTTTCTGTTGCTGGTGCTGTACAAAGGAGCCCTTCTCCAGTGTTATTGTTGGCAGCATTTTCACCATCATGTTGTCTCATTCCGTGCAGGGGGTGTCAATCCAGCATTGTGCTGGAGAGGCTTTGTTTCTATCAGCATTCTGTATTGCCTTGGATAGCACTTCAGATAGTTGTTTTTGGTTTTTTTTTTTTTTCACTTGACAGTGCAGGGGATTACCTTAAACAAGGCAGGCTGGATTCAGCTTTCCTGAATTCGTCTGATTTTCGGGGATGGGACAATGAAAATGCTGGCAGTTTAATTGGAAGTTTTGTGGGTCTATCTAAGCCCTCCATCTGCAAAATGGGCTGAGTTGGAAAAGCTCCACTCAGTGTGTCATTGTCACTAACAGAAAGAAGTGGTAGAGCTGCAATATGGTGATTAAAACAGCTTTACAAGCTGCTTTTGGTTATGAGTTCATCAGATCCATTTTTATTCTCATGGTTATTCATTTACATGCCTCTTAAAGTTACTTAAACAATGACCCAACACTCTTGGGATAGTGGAGGTGTTTTTCTGTGGTTTTCTGTGCTATTATTTTGCAGTGGTAGAAGGACCATTTGTATGCATTAGTGCCTGTGATAGCAAAGGGAAAGGATTTTCAATTCAACATGTTGTTTCCTTACAAATATATCCCTACTATGACTTTAAAATCCCATATTTGTGGTGAAATTATTTATAGCAAGTTAGCAGAGATAAAACTTAGTAGAAGTTTTTTCATGTTACTGAAAGGTGCTATGTATCTTCTGTTTCAATGCCTCTTTATTAAGCCAAGTGATATAGAGTTATTTCTTTATCTCTTTTTCTCTTTTGGTTTTCTTTTAATATTTGGTTGGTTGGTTTGGTTTGGTTTTTTGCTTTGTTTTTGTTCTGTTTTCTTTTGAAATTATATTGCAGTTCCAATTCTTCCTCTAGTGCATCACTGGCTGGGAATTCACCAAAGATTACATCCTCAGACTGGGCAGTTCCTCAGGCCTCCAGATTAAAATACAGACAGAAATTTAACAGTCTTGATAAAAGTATGAGTGGATATTTATCAGGTGAGTATGACATTTGGTATGGACTGGGAAAACCAGAGTGCTTCCTGACTCTGAACATCACAGGCTGAGGGATGGAATCCCAGCTTGGGATTTGACTTGCATGTGAAATAAAAGGTGAAATGTTGGTGTTCGGACCTGTGCAGGAGAGAGTGGGTTTCAGCCAGCCAAGGAATGGAGGTATCCATCAGTTCATTGACTTTGGCTTTGTGTTAGACCTGGAGGAGCCAAATGCACTGGAGAAGCTACAGCAGATATTGCAGGGAAGAGGAGAAGCCTGGAGTGGTGGGATCTGACCAGAGGAGCCTGAGAACCACAAGGCTGTGGAGTTCAGCTCTGTAAAGCCATTTTTCAAGCATCACTCTTTGGACTGAGACTTTCTTCTGAAAATGAAATTCACCATCATTTTTGTGCCATGTGCTCCTGTATCAGTCAATGCTCAGATACTTGGGCTTTATCTTTCAAAAGAAAGCTTGAGAAAGGCACTGCAGCCATTGCTTGGAATTTTTCCAAAGTAATTTAAGGGAGTTCTTGTTTATTTCCAGTGACATCTGTGCTGGGCCACAGCATTATGGTGGCTTCAAAAGACTTCTTACAAAGTTAATACAAGAGGAAAGTTTTACAAAAGTTGTTAAAAAATGAGATTCCTTTGTGTAATGCAGCGAGTAGAGAGCAGTGGCCAAGCAGCCAGCAGGTATAAAGTCAGTATGTGTGTCTTGTGTGTCTTAGTTAGTTTTCCCATTTTGAGTAAGCACTTTGTCTCAGTTCCTTTGCCTACTAAAGAGGACAATTCTTTTTTTAAGGAAGGGGACTCAATGCTTTTTATCTTTTTCAGTCGATTTTGGGTTGAAGGTTTCCTCGACCTGCCTAGAAATGTATCTGATTCTTTGCTACCAGGGAAAGCTCTCCAGGTGCTAGCTCAAGGTTTAGGCAAACAGTCAGGTGTGCTTTTGTGGCAGCTGTGGGGATTACCATAGGTACCCATTTTTCATGTCAGCTTTTCTGTTAGGTGCTCTGAATGGAAAAAGGCACACGAGAATACTTACATCTTCATTGTGTTCAGGTTATAATGCCTGTTGTTAAGCTTGAAAGTAAAACCAACTGATGAAAATGGATTAGATTAATATTAAAAATAAACATGCCCCAGTTCGTGACCCATTATTTGCCTCATGTGAATCTTTGAATGAAATGTTTATTTTAATAAAAATCTTTTACATTTTCACTAAGGATTTCAAGCAAGGAATGCCCTTCTACAATCAAATCTTTCACAGACTCAGCTGGCTACTATTTGGTGAGTTTAGTTACTGATTCAGTGTCTTTATGGTGTTAAGAGGGGAAATGTACTTTATTAAATAAGAAGTGATAAAGAGACACCGTGGATCTAAAATCATAAACAGAAACTGAGCTACTAGTTAAACTAAGTTTGTTCACTAGTTATATTTCTAAAAGACATCTTGAGATAATTCAGTTTATAATTCTTTGTGTGTGCTTGTTAAACTCTATATATACAAGAGATGCTAACTTATATTTCTGATCCAGGGATGCTCTCGCTGAGCTGAAGGCTTGTTCCTTTCAAAAGTATGATTCTGAAATCTAGGTTGTTAGTTTTAAAGTATGGAGGAAGATTAAAAATTAAGTAACTCTTCAGCTTTTTTGAGTTTTACTGCAGTTTCCATAAAGGTATCTGCATGTTACACCTTTGTTAAGACTTGCCTTTATTGTGCTGATGAAAGTGGTGAGAGTTGTCTGAAGGTTTGAATGATCTGCTCTGCTAGACATAGCAGTTTAGGTTACACCTTCAGACATAACTCAGATGTTATACATGAAACTTAGTGGCCCAGCAGAATTCACAACAGCTTTACATCTCCTCTTGAGTTCCCTTTCTTCTTCCTCTGTCCCAGGACAGTCATTGTGTCTTTAGCAGCAAAGCTCAGCTTGTTTAGTTTCATGCTGTGAAGATAAATTGTGGAGTGTGGGGCTGTATTGCTCCTCTCTGGAGTTGAGGGGAATAAATCAGGTGTGCTGTGGCTGTTTTCCTTCTGGGTGTGTATCCTGAAGGTATCAGTAGCCAGTGCAAGGAGCTCTGTGAATCCCCATTGACAGAAATAACAGCCCAAATGGTAATTACTGAAATAATGGTGCTGTTATGTATGAATAGTGCTGGTTTGTGAACATAACAAAATATCATCTTCTCCTGCTTTTGTTTTTCACTGTGGCATGTGTTTGGATGGAGTTTTTGGTGTTTTGTTGTTTCCTTTTTTTAGTTTTCATAGAGGGTTTTTTTTACCTGCTTTTAAATTATTTTTAATGTGTTTTTATTAAGCATTTCACTTACATGCAGTCTAAGGACACATTTCAGCAATTCTGTCTCTGTAGATAGTTCTTTGAGAGAGGCTCCTGCTTTCTTGCATTTCACTGGTTTCACACACACACCACCCCCCGCCCCACCTCACCAGGCCCCCCAGTCTCATGTCTTCCCTGCACTGTCAAGGAAACACATGGGGAAAAAAGAATTCTATGCAAAGCTTCCTCTTGTAGAATTTGATGTAATTTTATGTAATGTTTTCTTTGGCTTCAAAAAAAATAATTGAAAAAGTGGTTTCTAGCATTTTGAGCTGATTAAGTCCTGGATTCACTTTCCCACTCTTCTATTTGTGATGCAATAAAGCAAGAGATACTTCTTATCATTTCCTGTCCATTTTCCAGTATTTTATGGAAATGTAAGAGAATTGAGTTTGTTCAGGCTGGAGAAGAGAACATTTCAGTGAAGCTGACAAGAAAGCTTCACCTGAAAGGAGCCTACAAGAAGGATGGAGAGAGACAATTTACAAGGGGCTGTAGAGACAGGACAAGGGGCAATGGCTTCAAACGGAAAGAGAACAGGTTTAAATTGGATATTAGGAAGAAATTCCTTACTGTAAGGATGGTGAGGCCCTGGACCAGGTTGCCCAGAGAAGCTGTAGAGCCCCAGCCCTGGAAGTGTTCATGGCCAAGTTGGATGAGGCTTGGAGCAACCTGGTTTAGTGTCCCTGCCCATGGCAGGGAGTTGGAACTGGATGATCTTTAAGGTCCCTTCCAACCCAAACCATTCCATGATTCTCTGATCTGAATAACAGTACATGATTAAACCAAATACTATCTCCCTTCATCAGTTCTTTATGTACAGTTCTTAACTGTAAGTATTTTTACCAAAACATTCCACAGGAATTGTTGGTTTTTAAAATTGTTTTTCCACAGTGCCTTGTTTCAGCTGTAATTTGATTGTGATGTTTGGTTCTAATTCGTGCTGCTGCTGAACCCCTGCAGGTCCCTGGCTGATATAGATGGAGATGGGCAGCTGAAGGCTGATGAGTTTGTGTTGGCCATGCACCTCACAGACATGGCCAAAGCTGGGCAGCCACTGCCCCTGACTCTGCCCCTTGAGCTGGTGCCACCTTCTTTCAGGTAATCACTGAGGGCAGTGAAATGTAACATATTTAACACAACTGTGCTATTTCTCTAACAATGGTGGGATGGGGTTTTTTTCCCTTCAGGAGTGGAAAATATACTGAAAATATAAATGGAACTCTGCCATCTTACCAACCTGTGCAAGAGGAGGAGCCACAGAAAAAACAACCAGGTAAAAAACAGGGTTAATGTTCTTAATGTATGGGGCTGGTTTTTTGAGGGGCACTGAAACCTTTAGAAAGTGGAAGAAATAATCAAATCCACGGAGAACTTCATCTCAGGAGCTAGATCCCTTTTAACTTGGATGGTAAAAAGGCTGTTAAGTGGATGTAGTCAGCCTGTTACATCTAGTAGAATTGAGAAGGCAGGGACAGTGGCTATTTTTAGCTGTAGGAAAGGAAAAGTGTGCTAATTAATAATGTATTCTGGAAAATAAACCCTTCATGGCCAGACACTGCTGAGCAATTGCAATTTTTTTCATCTGAAGGTTCCTGGCATTACTGGCCATTCTGAAAGTGGGGGTGGGGGGGGGTGTCCAATGTGTTCAATTCTCTGCAAACTGGAAGCAGTTTGAACATACCATAGATTCTGTTACTGACAATGGTACAGGGACACTGCAAGACAGGACTTGCCTCTCTTTTTGGAAGGGTGGTTGCTGGGGGCCCAAACCATCCCTTCATGTCTCTTTTTATCCTTTTGTGCAGTAATTGAGGTTGATCTTGTTTTGGTGTCTGATAGTTTTAACTCCAGGAACTGTTACAGGGAACACCCTGAAAGACTAAGCTCTTTATCCATGTGTTAATGTTTCCTGCACATTGGAAAACCTTTTTAACAGCAGACAGTCTTCTCCTAGCTTATAAAAGCTGTTCTTTTATGTTTTTCTCTAGCCTTCTTTCATCTTTCATTCTTTAGAGTGAGAGGCCTTCCTGTAACATTCAATTCATTTTTGTGGTAATTTTAAACTGGAACTTTTTGTTCTTTTATTTTTTTTCCCCAGTTGGAATATACTTAGGAAAATTTAGAGGTATTTTTGAACAGAAAAATAATACTTTAACAAATGGAAGATGCTTACATCATCCATGACCAAACAACCTGAGCTTGCCAAAAAGTATCTATCTTTAGTGGCATAACTGAGGTCCTTGTTTGAGAGTGGTATTTTGCACAGGGCAGAAATAATGAACTTCTCTTATTTTAGTGACATTTGAGGACAAAAGGAAAGCCAACTATGAGAGGGGAAATATGGAGCTGGAAAAACGCCGACAGGTCCTGCTGGAGCAGCAGCAGAGAGAGGCTGAAAGAAAGGCTCAGAAAGAACGGGAAGAACAGGAGCGAAGAGAGAGGGAACGCCAGGAGCAGGAACGGAAGAGGCAACTGGAAATGGAAAGACATCTGGAGAGACAACGAGAGCTGGAGAGACAAAGGGAAGAAGAAAGGAGAAAAGAAATAGAAAGGCGGGAGGTTGTTTTCTTAACATTACCTTTTAATGCTCTAAGGAACGTGTATCTGCATACAGCACCCGGGATTTGAGTCCTGGCTTTGGTTCTGTCTCCTGGCCTGGCTGATGTCAGCTTGTCTTGCAGAGAGAACACTCTTTGTGTCTGTTATAAATGTTGGTATAGGTTAAAGATTTTCAGATACTTCATAGGACAGATGAGATCTTCTTGGGCATATTTCTTGCATTTTGATTAAGTCCTGATTCCAGACAAGACTCTACTGAATTCATAATTGATAGCATTTTGACAGCCAAACTTGAGACAAATTTGCTTCTACTTGGTGTCTCAGTGCATGCATCACACTTCCATATTTTATGTAGTTCTGTGGAATACTCAAAGGAGCTTACAAGCAGTATCTGTCAATGTGCTGTTTTATGGGCAGTACTCCAAGCTAGAGAGGCTTTCTGAATTATGGAGCTTTTTTCATCCAGAGTCAGGAGTGTGGCATGAAGAATCTTGTAGGATCACTTCCTGCATTCTTTGATGCTGAAGCATATAAGAGCACTTTAGAGAAGACATTATGTTGCGTTGCTGTTGTGCTGTTTAGAAGTAGAGCACATTATATTAAATCAAGGTCTCTGTGTTCTACATCCCCACTGTAATTTAAGGTAATGTAACTTTTCCTCAGGCAGCAAAGCAGGAGCTCGAGCGCCAGCGACGACTGGAGTGGGAGAGAATCCGTCGCCAGGAACTTCTTAATCAGCGTAACAGGGAACAAGAAGAAATTGTCAAGTTGACCTCTAAAAAGAAGAGCCTTAATCTTGAATTAGAAGCCCTGGTAAGACAGGAATTTCACCACATATGCTGAAATACAGTATTTTAGATTATACAAATATTAATACCTGCATTAATGGCCCACTAGGAGTTCCACTCTGTTTGGGATGAGGAATCTAAAGCAGCTATATTGGGTTGTTTTAGAGAATTGGTTGTGAACTAACCTGCCCACAGGCTTAGCAAAGGGATTTTTGCCATATATGATGTACTCTGTCCCTGCTTTCTTTCCAGACTGGCAAACATCAGCAGATCTCAGGCAGGTTGCAGGATATTCGTAGCAAAAAGCAAATGCGAAAATCTGAGCTGGAGGCTTTGGATAGGAAATATGACCAAGGAATCATGGAAGTCAAGCAGCTACAGCAACAGCTTGAGGTGTGTAACTTTTTTAAGCTTATGGTTTTCTTTTGCCATATTCTGTGTTTCCTTAATGTTGTTGATAATGCATTCCCATAGGGAGGAATATGGAGTCAGTTTGGATTGCAGTGGAGAGAGGAAATAGGCAAGACTGTCAGTGTTGCAGAGGCTTTTAATTTTGTGTGTGGTGTTAAACAAATGATTATATGTACTAAAATGAGCTGAGAGTTAAAATAACAGTTGTGAAAACCTCAGCTATTCTTTTGTGGACTGATAATAGAAACTTCTCTTTAATTTTGAATTCTTCTATGGCTCCAGATGAAGATTTTTTTTTGAGGAATGTTGTCCTGTGTTCAGATTAAGTTGGTGTTTAGGTTGAATTACCTTGCTGCTCTTTTATCTTTTTTTTTTTTTCTCTATTTGAGTAACAAGACATTAATTATTTCTAATCAGTTGACTACCATAAATTATCCTCTGCTATATTTTTATGTGATGCTTCTGCTCATCAGGGAAACTTCTTTTCATGTTGTTACTGTTCTATGTTAGGCTTGGGGCAGTCACCATTTAACACCTTAAATGGTGTTGTGATAATTACACTTTTTAGCACGTGTGTTAAATATTTTCCCAGTTGTATTAATGGTTTGGGGTCAAAAGCTTTCAGTTGTAATATTATTTCTATTAAGAGTACAGAAGTATTTTTTTTCTTTATCTAGTAATGATAACTTGCATCCCTGTTCCATTAACATGAGTTGAACCTATGTTTGAAAAGTCACTCAGTTTCACTTAATGATTCATAAACCATATTAAAAATTTGCTATGTTCTCTTTAACATCTACAGGATTATCAAAATAAACTAATCTATTTGGTTCCTGAAAAGCAGTTGTTAAATGAAAGGATAAAAAATGCTCAACATGAAAACACTCAGAGTAAGTGCCTGCACATGAGTTCTGTTCTTGATTGCCTTGCTGATTTCTCATCCCTTGTAATCAAGGCTGAAGGGTACAGAGGTATTAATAACACCTACATTTCTACATCTTCCCCGTTAGTGCCATTGTCTCATCTGCATTCCATTATCTCCTTTATGTTCCAAATAAGGGGCAAACAAACACATTTTGGCAAGAAAGCACAGATTTTTCTTAAAACTTTATTTATTCAGACTATGTAGCTCACAGATATTACAATTTGTCTTTTTTTTGGTAGTCTAAACTCAAGGGAGTTCCTTTATGTGAGAGTTTACATTGGTCTTCACTTCAAATTACACTGGAAATATCTATCTAGAGAAACTTGGCATGAATTGGTCTGATATTTAAAAAAAAAAAACAAAACAAAACAAAACAACAACTTGCAAGTTATTCTGTATGTATTGCATGGAATGCCTGAGTGCCTTAGTTCAGTGTTGGGGATATTTCTTCCTTGTGCTGTGTATGAATAGAAAGGTAAATCAAGGAATTTTTCTGACAAAGGAGGTTTGGATTGTGTATATAATAATAAAATAACAAACCCAGAAACACTTGTAAAATTGCTTGTGTTTCCTTATGCAGGTACAGGAGTCAATTCAGTGCAGAAGAAGTCCCAAGAAAAGGAAGAATTATGCCAAAGACTTAAGGAACAACTAGATGCCCTTGAGAAGGAAACTGCTTCTAAACTTGCTGAAATGGATGAATTTAACAGTCAGCTTAAGGTACTTGCATTATCTGAATGTCCTACACTTGTAAGCACTGTATTTTATTTCTTCATCCAGTCATAAAGATTGGTGCCACTTTCACCAGGCTCCCAAAAAGTTTTCCCCAACTTCAGTGTCAAATAAGAATTATCAAAAGTCTTGGAGTAAATAATACAATAAAAATACAAATCTATTGCTAATATACTAAAATATGAGTCTCTTGCTAACTATTGCTTTGCATGACTCAACTATTGCTCACTCTCACCTTTTGCCTTCTAGAACTCATTTTGATTTAGAATTAAAACTTTTCAGGCCCTTGCACATTCTGTTCTTACAGTATGAGGTCATATTTGCTGCTATTTTTGAATTGTGTACTGAACACTTGACTTTTATTGATAGACCTGCATAGTTTCACAGTGCACTTTACAAGGTCTGGTAGTAGATTTGGGTGTGATCCTAAAAGTAAAGTGTAGTCTACTTATTTCTTAGTACTCGTTAATTTGTTATAAGCTAAGAGTTGTTGACCACTGGCTCTGAATTGTTTTTTCTGAGGCAACTCTTGGCCTGCCTAAAACTCAGGCAGCTCTCACAGGGTAGCACGCATCCATTTAAGTTTATTTGCCAGCTTACTCCAAGTGGGACTGGTGGGAACCTTTTCCTTAAGTAATGGATTGATGCTGGGCCAGCACGAGGGCTCTGCACTCTCCAATTAAAAAAAGGCCACAAAAATTTGTAAACATGTAAGGAATTTATTTTATTTTTAGAAGTGGCTTCATGCAATGGGCATTTTCAGTTACTTGTTTATTGCATGGCTTGCTGTGTTCAGTGGCTGCATCCACAATTCAGTCTTCCCTAAAATATGTTTTTCAAAATACAGTGCAAAGATTAATTGGCTTTTTATCTACCTTATCTTACAGTGTGAGAATATGGATGATTCTGTTCTTCAGTGCCTTTTGTCTCTGCTAAGCTGTCTCAACAACCTCTTCCTCTTACTTAAGGTTATTTTCTAATCTTTGGCTTTTTTGTTTTTTAATTATTTCGCAATTTTTCTCTGCTTACCCTTTCTGTTTGGATGTACAACTCCTATTAAATATATTTTCCCAAAAGAAAATCAATAGGCTGTTTTTCTTTCTGATAGCTTTTACATCCTCTTAAAGGCTTAATGTCCTTACTTGCTTAGAAATCCAAACTGTAGAATACTGAGAACAAAATACTGATTTTAATTTCTTCATGGATTGTTCTCTAAGTTTTTTCACCTAAATATTTTTCTTGTTTAGTTAAGGTAGCATCAACTAAAAAAGTAGTCTCAGATGGAAACAGTGACTTCTCCCACTTTTCCATCTCTTGCCCTGTACCTATATCCATCCATTGTAAGCTGTGAGTCAGGTATTTGAGTTCTTGTCCAATTTCAAAAGTCTAGAAGTAGCATCAGAGTGCAGAATATGGTATGGCAAACACAGTGCTGTCAAACCTCCAGATTAACCCAGTACTAAAACCTACTCACTGTCTTCCAACTCTACTTTTGTCTGCTGAGGTCAGAAATACTTTTAGAATAATTTATAAGGAAATTAAAAAAAAAAAATACAACAACAGAATTATCTAACTGAGCTTTTCATTTTGCTTTGCATGAAGGTTTTTCTGTCCTTAAAGATGCGAGAGTTTTTCTAATGTAAGTTTGCTTCTGTAGTGCTCCTGAAATTCTGGGCAAAATAAGAAGGAAAAATATTCCCAGCTGAATATATTTGAGAAAAAATTGCAGTCAATGGCTTGATTTAGTTTGTTGCTACAGAGACTTCCAGTGACACAGCAATCTTCTTATCTTGCCTTTATCATATAAATTGTACCATATCTCTTAGGCAACATGATTATTGGTGGAGGTGCACACTGTAGTGATGATTCATTCTTAATTGCTTTATTTGTATTTATGAGATCAGATACAAAAAGTCAGAGTTTACCTGTTGCATTGCTCAATGTATATCAGCAGGATTCCTAAGAAAAAAAGACTAAAGTATCTTAGAGATGTTTTGCAACATGGTGAAGTACAATCTAAAGTAATTCTATTACTGTTGATTTTTTTTCAGTCTGTAAATTTAATTATCCAAAAGATTCATGCTGACTTTTTGCTTGGAAAAAAAGATTGTTATCAGAGGGAATAGGAATTGAAGGATGTGTTCAAAAAGAAAAAGACTAAAATTGAGAAGTTTACAAGTACGGGAAAAGACCAGTCAGAGTGTCTTTAAGCTGAGGTTTCCCACAGTGGTAAGACTGCTGGGTGTATTTATGAAGTTTTTCTGTTTTAAACATGGGTCTGATTGCTCAGGAAGCATCAAGGGTGAGCACCCTACTGCAGGATGCTTTCTCAGGTTATGGTACAGTGTTGGCTTTTAGCTGAAATCTGCCTCCTTGTAGTTACTTAAAATACAATTCACTGCCTTCAGTAATGTGTTTGAACACTCAGTTTTGTATCTTGCCCTCTCCTCTGTCGTATTTGGCATTTCCAGCAGGTGTAGGACAGGAAGGGCTCTTTGAAAGCCCAAATTGCATCACTGGCTTTGCAAACCTGCCATCTCCTTTTATACTTCTGTTGATTTGACTTTCTTTGCAGTGACCTCCAAGGACTATTAATAACTTAATACTACTTTGGCCATTTGTATTAAAACTTGGTTGAAAAAGCATTAAATGGCTGGATGCTTTTCTCAAAGATTGGCTTTATTCCCTTTTATGTATTCCATTGTTCCCTCCCTAGGACCTGAGGGAAAGTTACAGCACACAGCAATTAGCCTTGGAGCAGCTCCACAGGATCAAACAGGACAAAATAAGAGAGGTACAAAAAAGAAGAGCTGAACTCGCACAGAAGAAGCGACTGGAGGATGAGGCTGCAAGGTAACCACAGCTGAGTGCATCATTGCTGCAGTTCTTAAAACAAAATAATGCTGTTGTGACTTTTAAGATAAGATCTATAGTTTTAATGTAAAAATACATCTTATTGGTTGCCTTAGAGGAAGCTTTTTATGTGGAGTACCACTCATGTAAGAGGGTTTGAATTTGAGATTTTCAATGATTTATGTTTGATTTGAGTAAAGAAAGAGAGCTAGTGACCTTGTGGTGTGGGTTATTCATGGCTTTGCTTATGACAGCATTTTTCTGTGTGTGATAAAGATTCATAACATTTGTGACAATCTGTTTAAGAGAACCATGTGCCATATATGGTGATACCATATATATGAACCAGGTGATAGCCTGTTCATTTTTGGTTGGACACAGCTGTGTGATGGAGTAACAGCACCGTTGCACAGCTCCTGCTGGATCCTGCCATGTACTTGGGAACACTAAAATGCCCATCAGAGGAGTGGATGTCCCACAGGGCATCCTGTGGAAAGAAAGACATGAAAGGGTCTTATATAGACATTTTTAAGAAGATGGCCCAAAGCGTTAGGTCCTCTCTCTTCAGAAGAAAGGTCTTGACAGCTAAAATATTGTGTTGAATTGGATAATAACTTCTTTAGACAGCTGAGGCACAGGATAACATCTGAATAGTTACGGAGAATAGTCAGGTTTCTAGATCCTGTCTGCTGCAGTGTGGTCCTGGCACGGATAAGCACATTGGATAGATTGCAACTGCTGAAGGCAAAAATACCAAGCTGCCATGATCAGTATGCAAAGGCTATTTTTATCTATGTACCTGAGTGAAATTAATCTCTTTGGCAGTCATTGTTTCCAGTCAGGAGATTTGGATACTGCCTTACTGGAGAGCTTAAATCCAGCTTGGTTCAATTATCAGATCAGTTCTTGCTCATCAATGGTGCAGGTGGGCAGAAGTGCTCTTGAAGGCAGTGCACAGGTAATGGAATAAAATTCTTGAATTTTAATCCATTTGTTATTTTTATGTGGAATACACTGGTACCCATATTAAGCCATGGTCTGTGGCTGAGCTGATGACCCTGAGAGCAGAGTGATCAATGTCATAAACTCAGTTTTGCTGACAAGTGTCACTGATTACTGTAAGAACACAATCTCATTCATTTTTATATTGATGTTCTCTTACCTCTCTCATTCCTTTCTTCCAGGAAAGCAAAACGGGAGAAGGAGAACCGATGGCAGGAAAATATCCGAAGGGAAGAGGAAGAGAAAAAGAAGAGATTGGAGGAAGAACGAATGCAGGAAAAAGTCCAAGAAAAGCTGAAAGCTGAAGAAGCAGCTGCCATGATGAGAGAAAGGGAAAACAAACAACAGCTTCTTGCAGAGGAGGAGAAAAATAGGCAAGCCACGATCTTCAGGGAGGTGGAACAACAAAGGCAGAGGCAACTGGAAGAAGATAAAAGAAAGCAAGAACAAATAGCAAAAGAAGCTGAAGAGAGGCGCAAGCAGAATGAGGAGATAAAAAAGATAAAAGAAGCAACCAACTCTCAAGAGGTGGAGAAACACACTTCTAAAATAAACATAAATGAAAAGTTTGCAGATCTGTTGAAGCCAACAGAGGGGAAAAGTCTTAAGCCACCCTGGAAAAATGAAGGTAATCTCAAAATTGTTAGACTTTTGGACTTTTACTTTCCTGAGTGTTATTTCACTCTTCAGGTGTACTATTATTGATGTGGCTCTATTGCAGCCTTCTTGCCTAAGATACAATTTAAAAAAACCAGCAGAATAGACCCTTCCTGTCTTTTGTCAGTTATAAATGATCCTATAAACTAAAGTTACTTCTGTCAGTTTTCAGCACCTATGACTGGTGACAAATCTTCCAGTGATCATGGTCAACAAATAGCAGTTGATGGAAGCTGTAATATTTTAGGTTTTTCCTAGGGCTTGCACTTTCTTTCATTAAAATAGAATGTTAACATGGAGGGGGTTTGTTCGTTGATGAGAGGTGGGCAGGTAATGCTCAGAAAAGTGATTTATTAACAGTGAAATGTAGTTTATTTTTGCATTACTCAAAGCCTCAGATAAAAAAAAAACAACAAAGAGGTGAATGACTTGACCTAACTCTAGCTGTCGGACTTGTAAAAATAGTGCTTTAACAGTATGTTCACTAAAGGCACATTTGAATTCATCCTTCATTAGTTCTTGTCAGTTTTCATTAGCCACTTTTCTCCCTGAGTTCAGCAAGGATCAAATTAGAACAGGGCTGAAAGATATTTGCTCACCTCAGCTAAACCTTGTAAAACGTTCCCCGTTTGCAACATCAGCCACTGACTTGGAGAACGAAGATGCAAAGAAAATAGAAATAGTGATATTTTGCTATTACCAGTTTCTAAATAAAATCTTCACAAATGCTTCTGAACACTTATTGTTGCAACAGTGGGATCTTTTCAACTTGGAACATTATAGTGATGTTAAATGAGTCTTTATTAAAGCACTGGCTTAGCCAGAGCAGCGTGGCAAGGAAAGAGGAGAAGATAAAAATGCCATTTTTAATGTCTAGCAGAATGTATCCCTGCCCATGGCAGGGGGTTGGAACTAGATGACCTTTGAGGTCCCTTCCAGCCCAACCCATTCTATGTTTTTGTGATTTTTTTCACTGCAGAAGTCAGTGGATGTTGTTGTCTGTTACATTTCCATGATTGGTGGGTTAAACTGATGCCCTGGTGTTCTGTGATACCTGCACTGTGTCTGGGCAAGAACTGATATTCCTACCAGTTGCTTAGAATGATGGGGCTCCAACTGAGTGCTTTTCTCTCAGCTATGCCAGAGTGGTAGCTGCTTTTCTTACCTTCCAGGCAATGCAGTTGGTGCTGCAGAGTCAAGAAATTCCATTGCCTTGGTAAATTACAGAGCTTTGTATCCATTTGAGGCAAGGAACCATGATGAGATGAGCTTTAATACCGGAGATGTAATTCAGGTAAGATTTGCTATTCACATTTAACTTGCAAAAATTAACCCTTTTCTCTAGCCTTGAGATGCACAAAGCCTTAAGGGTCAAAAGCATTGCATTGATGTATTTTAAGGTTTATCCAAATTTAAATTGGATTGCTGCTTTCTTTATTTTTTTTAAACAGGTGAAATTAGGATTAGTTCAGCCAAAATATTTCTCTGAGTTTTACATATCCTGGGTATGTTGACAATCTCTTTGAATATAAAAACAGTGAAGGCTAAACATAAACTTTCTAAAGTTAATAAATCAGAAACCATTGTAGTTGTTGCAGTTCATTACACAGGTACAAGTTGGCTTCTGAGTGTTTGCTTGAAATATGAGCATAGTAAATGGAGACATGTACTAATTATTGATGGCATTTGAATTAAAATCAAATTAGTTATTTAACAAGTAGATGTGAAAGGTTCTTTTGAATCTTAATACTGTTTTCCAGTGTATTCTTAACAGAGGTTTTTGCCTGTCAGAGCAACCTGGTCTAGTGGAAATCCCTCCCCCTGGCAGAGGGGGTGGAACCAGGTGATCTTTAAGATCCCTTTCAACCCAAACCATCCTATGAATCTGTGATTCTCTTTCTGAGTGTTCCTTTATCAATCCTCCCTCAGACAGAGTAATTTATTCTGTGTCCATTTACTGTAGCACATTTCTGAATTTGCTGTCTATAATATTACAGCAGGACCATAAGATTGGAAATGCCTTGTGGCATCTCAGTTGAAATCTGTGTTATTTCACATATATTAGTTATTAGCTCTTGTTTGAAAGTCTTTGCCTGCAGGTGAATGTGTGAAAACTGATTTACAACTGTGGTAATACAGTTTCTAATGTATAAGTATGTGTATTTCCTCCTCATTCAGACTGTAAGTGATACAAATAGGTGATAAAGAGGAATTTATAAAGCAATGCAGTAGAACATATTAAAACACTTGACTAAATTAGCTTTCAGTTTGAGTGGTAAAGCATTTATTTGCATTTTCATACCAGTGAACCAAGGAAGAGAGAAAAAGAGAAGTAGGTTTTGCTTTGACTTCCCTCTCAGCTGTAATTGTATCATTTAACTGCTGATAACTGATTTCAGAAATAGGCTAACAGCTGCCACCTCCTCCTCCTCCTCCTCTTGCATCCGTAATGCCAGCTAAGCTAACCAGCTGATAGTATTTGATGGGTTGCTAATTTTTAGCCAATTTTCACTAACTAGCTAATTTGCAGCAAAATGGAAGCTTCAGTATTGCTGTGAATGTTTAAGCATGCTCTATACTTAATCACATAGTAAATAATAGATTTTTTGCATGTGTTTTGGACACAGTCAGCTGACAGAGTTAATTATATCTGTGAGCAGAACAGCAGCAGTTGTTTCCTGCTGTGCTGGGCTCACCAGCCCCTGCCTCTTGGCTGCACATTCAGCAGAATCCAGCACAATGCACTGGCATTGTTGGCAGGACAGAGTGGCTCAGAGGCACTGCATGATCCCCATATCTGGGGCCTGTTTGAAGGGGTGCAGGGTCCCTGAGCTCTGTCTGTACCTGTGTCTGAAACCAGTGCAGCTGCATCATCACAGGGCAAAATCGGTTCAGTTCTGCCAGGGCAGAGTGAAAATGCTGATCCTGGTGTGGGCACTGCCCCTGTTCAGGTCAGAGCCAGCAGGTGCTGACACACCAGGTACCCTGCTTGTTTCATGCTGCTAATTCTGTTTTCTTTGTATTTCTCCTACTGTCCACAGGTTGATGAAAAAACTGTGGGAGAGCCTGGTTGGCTTTATGGGAGTTTTCAAGGACATTTTGGTTGGTTTCCGTGCAATTATGTAGAAAAAATACCAGAAGGAGAAAAAGCTTTATCTCCTAAGAAAGCCTTACTTCCTCCTACAGTATCTTTATCTACTACCTCAGCTGCTTCAGAGTGAGTTGTTATGTTTGTGTTTAAATTGCTTTTTCTAAATTTAGCTAGCACATAATGTGCTATGTAGTTTTGCTTGGTGTTTGTTTTTAAAATATAAAGGCAGAAAACTTATTGAAGAACCTTCTTAAAAGTCTTAGCTTGGAAAATTTAAGTATTCGATAGTCTGCTTTGTATTGTATAGAATATCCGTTTTATAGATGTTTAAAAAAGAGTTCTCTGCTTGAGGTACTTTCTAAATAAAAGTCATAATTTGATAAATACGCCTTGTGTTCAATTTGCAGACCACTTTCACCAAGTAAATCTGCAGAAGAACCTGATTACCAAAACATCCCCTTTTCCAGCCTGAATGTTAACACAGCCTGGCAGCAGAAATCAGCTTTTACTCGCACTGTGTCCCCTGGATCTGTTTCACCCGTTCATGGACAGGTACCTTGTGCACAACTTGCTGTATTTCAGATTCATGTTAATGAAAATTATTTAAAGAAAAACCAGAACACCACACAACTTTGCTGATGCTGGGTGCACTGAACAGGCTGGAGGATAAAGAAGCTCATCTAAATATTCCACTAGTACACATTGATTTAATTCTGTGTATTTCCAGGGACCACTAAGCAAGAGGATTCATCTTCCATAATTCTAAAATAATTTTCACCTGTAATTAGACACAGAAGATATTTCTAACAAATAAGAAAATGAGTTGCATGCATGCATTGATGTAAATAAAGTTATTCAGCCATCACTTAGGAATGAAGCTGCTTAAACTTCAATAAAAGATACACCTGTGTTTTTAACAATTGAACCAGTTTGGGGCAGCGTGGTCAACCAACATCACTTTGTCTTACAGGGGCAGCCTGTAGAGAACCTAAAAGCACAAGCACTTTGCTCTTGGACTGCAAAAAAAGATAACCACTTGAATTTTTCAAAGAATGACATCATCACTGTCCTGGAGCAGCAGGAGAACTGGTGGTTTGGAGAGGTACATGGAGGAAGGGGCTGGTTTCCAAAGTCCTATGTCAAGCTCTTACCTGGGAGTGAAACCAAGAAAGAGGAGTAAGTGTGACTTTTGCTGTTGTTCTATTCAGCAGTTTGCAAAAAGAGGTGGTTTGGAGTGCAATATTCTTACTGTGCTTTAGTGTGCAGAACATAAATGCCATTTAGAATTTACACACTGTCAATTTAGGCTTTTATTATTTCATTCTGGAAAGCCAAGTAATGTTGGGCTCACTGCTGTGTGACTACAGACAGTCTTGCTAGGCTGAGTGCTGTGAAACATCAGTGGTGTTTGATTATTCATCAAGTGCCAGACTTTTTGTTCATTACCAATTCTCCTCTCTTGCACTGCAGTTGCATTCTGCCTCTAAAGGTGCCAATTTAAGTGACCCAAAAGTAACTGTAAGCTCTGCACAGAGCACTAGTGTGTTTTTCTTCACTTGAAAAGATCCTTATGCCTGTTCTAATGCTCCAGGGTAACTGTTCAGGTAAAGTCTAGTTGCTACTGGGATGGCTGCACCACTGTGTGTGAATTGTTCTGTTCATGCATTCTGCTAAAACTTCATAGAAATTCTTTAAAATAAGAGAATTTAGTCAAAATCTTTAATTTACTTCTTTTGAATAACATAATTTGTGAATGTATCTCTTCCCTTTTATCACATGGTATTTTTTTTAAGTGATGTGCTCTTGAGTGCCATAAATATATTATCTATCAGTAATACTTGGCACTGTTTGATATTCTGGGAAGTCTTTGCAGTTAATTCAGAGTCGGTACCAGCTCTGATATAACCAAAGTAATCTTAGTCTCATGTGAATTGAGAGATTTGCTCTTGATCAGCCTCTTGGTAACACAAAGCTTTTTTTTTTTTCCCTTCTTTCTGCAGACCAGAAGCTATTTATGCAGCTGTAAACAAAAGGCCTAATATCCAGAGTTACCCAGCAGGAGAAGGTAAAACAGCATGAAAAATGCCAACTGATGGTTCAATCTGGTTCTGCTTAATGATTTGTAAATATAGTTCAGTTTGTGAGGATATTCTGAACAACACCTTGAGTGCTTGTCCAAAAGGCACAGTGCAAATGTTCAGCTGTTGATACAAGAGTTCTAAAATATGAACATAAGGTTATGAGTAATTCAGGTTGAGCATAGGCCTAGGCTCTGTTATTAAGATCTCTGCTCAAGCATGAATATATTCCTGAAAACCCATAAGCAGAGAGTTCTCTTCCTGCTGTTCTCTACTGTGGTGTGCTGTTCTGTAAAGACATGAGAAAGGATTTTTAATCTCCTGAATGTGGATCATTCTCTTACAATCAGTAAGAGATAGAGAAAACAAGTTTTACTGGAGAAAAATTTCTAGTGTATCTCCATGCTTCCCTGATTATATTTTAATTGCACTTGTGTGTTTTCATTACAAAATTGTGTACCTGTAAGAGTAAATGGGATTACAGTCAAGCAGGTAGACAGGTCAGTTCACAGACTTGTGAAGGTATGATCCCTGTTGTGAACACGCTGTCATGATCCCTGTTGTGAACACACTGGAGAATGCTGGCATCCCTTTATCTGCATCTGATGTTGCCCGTGCCCATCTGAAGCTGTTCTCTCCTCCATGTGCTCTTTGCACAGAGTATGTTGCCCTCTACCCATACTCGAGCTCTGAGCCTGGTGACCTGACATTCATGGAAGGTGAGGAGATCCTGGTGACCCAGAAGGAAGGGGAGTGGTGGACCGGGAGCATCGATAACAGAACTGGAATCTTCCCCTCCAATTACGTCAGACCGAAAGATCCAGATGTGAGTTCATGTTCTGAGAATTAGCACACGATATTTTCTCTGTTTTATTCTGTTGGCACCCAGCTCTTACACAGGGATTTTGAGCAGAGGTTAATGTGTTTGACAGAAAAGAAAATCCTTAGTAGCTTGAATGCTAAATCAGAGCTGTAGCCAGTGTCACACTGCCTCTCTCTCTGTACACGATGGTGTTTTGTTGAATACGGGTTTAAAGTTAAAATATCCGTGTGCTTTTTGTGTAAACTGTACTGCTTTGATTGCACATTAAAGGTGATTGTTGTTTTGTCTTCGTAGGCTTCTAGCTATGCTGGCAAAACTGGAACAATAAATAAGAAACCAGGTAAGTGTGTAATAACCTTTTAACATTTAAGGCTGTTTCTTAAGTAACTCTGAGCATTTGGGTTCATAGCAGTGTCTTAATGGTGGCTGATGTTCTTAGCTTCAAGTCATGTACCGGGATATTTCTGTGGATCCAGCTCTTACTGCAGTGAAAAAAGAACAAATGCAATTACTGTTCTTTCCAGAAATCGCTCAGGTTACTACTGCCTATGCTGCATCAGGAACTGAACAGCTCAGCCTTGCTCCAGGACAGCTGATACTTATTCTGAAGAAAAATGCCAGTGGATGGTGGCAAGGAGAGTTGCAGGTAGTGATTCAAGGAGAAATAATTGTGACTTCATGAGTGGCAAGGAGGTGCTCTCAGGTTTAATTCAAAAAAACAGCTAAGTATAGAGTTATATAAAAGCTGGTCAGAAAGTTATTTTTATCTTGTATAAACCAAAGGGGAAGAGAAGTTGTGTGGTGGATTTTTTTTTGTTTGTTAGATTGGTTGGTTGGCTTTTTTAAACATTGGGTTGCTGAGGGTTTTATGGTTTTTTTAGAGTCGATTTTCTTGGTCACATAAAATAGTAAAACTGTTGATTAACATGTGGGAGGAGGAGGAGAGAAGTTGACAGTTATTTAATTGGTTAGGATTTAATTGGTGAAACATTAAAGTTATTCTAATGAAAGAATAGGTGGGTTTGGAAGCTGGAGTTGGAAGCTTGTTTAATGCAAAGGTGTTGTTCCCACTTCTCTCCCTTCCCCACCTAGATTTAAGAAGAATGTCTTGTAAAAGTGCCCTTGACCTCATTAGAGACTCTAGATATGATGGTTTGGTGGAATATTCATAGAATGAATTTTCAGCCCTACAATTGAATTGTACTCTGAAATCTCACTTAAAAATTTTGGATGAACATATTTAGTGTGCAGCTTTATCTTAATTGTGTTGTTTTATGCTTTAGTCAGACTTTTATCTTTTGAGATTCATTTAGTAGCTGTTTAGAAGCCTGACTTCTAGCCATTTGTTGGCAAAACTCTGTGACATATTTGTTGCATTTTTTTCCAGGCTATGGACTATTCAGTTTTTCAATTGTGTAATAACCATTATAAACATTTACAGGCAAGAGGGAAAAAGAGACAGAAGGGATGGTTCCCTGCCAGCCATGTGAAGCTGCTGGGTCCAAGCAGTGAAAGAACCACTTCAGCTGCTCCCTCAGGTAAAAACAAACAAACAAACACCAAAACAACAAAAAAACCCCACACAACTTTGAATTTCATTTAGAATTTTATGTAACTATTTCAATTGTTCATGTATCTATGAGGGTCAGCATCCATCTTCTGGGCTTTTTAATTTTGATGGTTGCTCTGAAGAGCCATACTCTTCTCATCTGGAAACTCCATGCTTCCAAGTGGTAGCAAAAATCTTAGAGAGAGCTAGCAAACATTGGCAAACCACGTGGAATTACATGAACTGCTTCTTATAAAGAGGGAGACTAAGCAAATTTTCAGGTTATTTCTAGGTTTTTCCATTTGAATGGTCGGGTACAAATGAGGTTATTTCACAGAAAAGGAGCTTTTTTGCTTCTGTGTTCTTAAATTATGCTGTTCTTCACAGCTATGTGTTGCTTATACAACAATTTCCTGGGTTTTACTGGACAAAACTTCCCTGTAACTAAAGCAGCAACCCATGATTAGCTAATGCATGTTTCCTCTTCCTCTGCCACGTTTTCCTCACAAGTGTTTGCAGAAGATAACCAAGCTCACTCTCTTTTCAGCCAGTAAAAGAGAAAAGCATACTTGATTGCATTTTAAAGTGTTTAGAAGGCCAGTAAATGCAGTCCATTAATTATAAAAATTCACAGATATATAAAGTGGAAATAAGAATTACTGGCTGGCTCAATTTTAAAAAAGTAAAAAAGGGAAGACAATTCTGTATCAAGATAAAATCATGTGGCATTTTTCTTATGCAACAGTGCATGTGAAATGGTTGTTTCTTTCCTGTGGTTTTGTATAACACTGAGAAAACAGTTCTAACACTGGTATAACTCTTCTGCCCTTCTTTCCTTCACAGTGTGTCAGGTGATAGCCATGTACGACTACACGGCAAACAATGAGGACGAGCTCAGCTTCTCCAAGGGGCAGCTGATTAATGTGCTGAACAAAGATGATGCTGACTGGTGGCAAGGAGAAATCAATGGTGTGACAGGTCTCTTCCCCTCAAACTATGTGAAGATGACCACAGATTCCGATCCAAGTCAGCAGTGTAAGCAACCTCTATTTTTGATTAATTTTGTCACTTCATTTCAAAGGTGCATTGCTGTTCTTCTTCTCTGTGTTTGGAATTTGGAGTTCCAGGCATCAGCTGAATTGATTAGTACTTCAAGTACTCTTTCTTTAAATACTTTATTATAGTACAAGATACTTTAAACCCTTTTCTAGTTAACCTACAAACAACTAACACATTACCAACCAGCCAGTGTGGGATAGCAAGAATGCTGTAGGGTGAGCTAAAAATACTGGATTGGGTAGGAGTTCTTCCAACAAGATGCTGATAACTAACATGGACTGGGAAGCAGTGCAGGCACACTGCAATTACAGAACTTGCTCAAGTTTTGTAAAATAAGGAAAAGTGCTGTTGTGATTTTAATGTACATATCAGTTAAGAAAAAATATTCATTAAAAGGATAGGAAAAAGAGTTTGGCATTAGCAAGTGGTTTGTCCTGTCCTAAATATGCTTGTCCTGGCTCCCAGCATTCCAGCTGTCATCCAGTCCTAAGAAACAAGATATATGTCAGGACATAGGTTGAGGTAAAAATTACCAGCAGCAGGCTGAGAACTGAATCCTAAACTGTACACCTGACAGTCAACATCTCTGCCTTTTGCACATAAACACAGGAAGGGTTTCTGGTGTCTCCTACATACACCCCGTTTTTTTGGCCCCTGTCCCCAGAGAAAATCCTTCTCCCAGAGAAATTGAGCACAATTCTTATTCCTTCAGCTTTTCATCCTGTGATTAAACCAATTTTTACATCAGCCCAGTGGGTTTGGGAACACACCATGATGCCAGAGTTGCTTCTTTGATACAACAGGCCTTGTCCCTTCACTTGCTGTTTTTCTCTAGATAATGTTTGGAATTCTCTTGGGATAAAGACACCCATCTGGCTGAGCCTCACTCTTGTTAGCCTATAGCTACTGTGTAGGATCAGTCTGCACTTTTTGATCACATAGTCATGTTCTTACACAAAAATTCACAAACTCATAATGAAGGTATATTGGGTTGGAAAATGAAAATATTTTCCCTGGGTAGCTTGTTATGGTTCCTGGGAAAAAGAGAGTGTGCACCATTATTGAGGTTTTCTTTTTAGCTAAATTACTTCTGAGCTCGTATTTTAGGTAACACATTGTTCTGGCATTCTTTTAATGCCTCTGGCCAATGTGGTTGGGATGTCAAAAACTTCCCATTTAGATGGAACTTAACATTCTTTGATTAGACACAGCTAAATCATTTAAATGGTCCTTTGAAAGCTTTACTTTGTTTGCAAATCTCACTTTTGAAGAAACAGTATAGACTCCGCCAGATGGGCTATAAAATTAAGATTCTGGCTGAGTATTAAAACTTAAGAATTTTCAAAAATTACAGAGGTAACAACTTATCACAGCAGGTGTGTTGTTATTTCAAGTTATGTGGTTGAATGTGACAAGTGCAAGGTGATCACATAAACCACTGATTTTCAGCAAAAGCTGTGCTAAGACCATGCCATAATTGGAAACTTTCTGGATGATGAGTAAGTTTTTCTCATTGTTTGCTGATACATCATTGAGTTTTCCCTCAGACTTCAGTGATGTGGAATAAGAGTACTTCCATACACATCAAACTGACTTTTGACAAAGGTTAATGATGTGCAGATGTGCACCAGGTCATCTGTACCTGGCCATTAAACTTTTCCCTAAGAACTACTCTATGAAGCAGTTCTACAAAATCCACCTACTGGTGAACAAAGAGTATGTTGAATTTATTCTCGTTTTTTAAGATTCTCTCAGTATTTCAAATAAGCTAAGTTATACACCAGTTTTGTGCTGGGCTTTGCCACTCTGTTTTTATATAAGCATTTGGGAACTTGAGGAAAAATCCTGCCTCAAGCCCAGAGCCTGTACGAACCCAGCACAGCTCGGTAGCTCCAGTGCAGCACTGTTCAAGTGCCATTTACAGATTTCAGCTGGGTTGCTGCTGCTGGTCAGTTGTGTGAGCAGTAAGCCACTGCTCTGTACCTCTTCTGTAACCAGAGCAATGTTTAAACATGTCCTGAATGAACTTTCAAACTTCCGTGGGTTTCCTTACAATATTTTTGGCTATTGTTTAAACAGAGTACAGAAACTGTTACGGGTATTCTTGTGAAATCACCAAGGAATTGTCCCACAGAGATGCTGATGTGGGCCTCTAGAGAACAGATTTGAGAGAATGTAATTTTAAAAATGCATTGTTGCATTTTAAAGAGCTGCTGATCTGAGTATTACAATGTCTCTGTTGGAGAATAGCAGTTTTTCCCACTGTTTTTTTTTTTTTCCTAGAACAAGTATAATGGTATTGGAAAGGGAGCAGGCAGATTTGGTTTACTCAAATAGGTTTGTGGCTTAGGAAAATTCTGGTTTTCCCCCAGGTTTAAAGACCTTTGTATCTGGAGTCTTTTCTGGGAGTTATTAGTTGTAGCAGGCCAACTTCCCTAGCAAAGAAGGAACTGGGGCCAGTGAGATGTCTCTTCTCTTAAGTTGCTGACATAGCTCTGTGAGCAGGACAAAATCACTTTTTCTTTTGGTGTAGCTGCACGTCCTGGCATAGGACCCCTGCAAGGAAAGAAAAAAGAAAACCAGAATGACTTCAGGGTTTTGTAGATTTGAGGGTTTGTCTCTTAAACACGTGGTAATTGCAGAACACAGGTCAGTTGAGTTGTGTTCCTGGTGACTGTGGTGGTGGTTTGCTCCTGTTTTAATGACATTTTAATAGCCTTTTTTCTAATGTTTGCACAAAAGCCATAATAAATATGATACTCCGCAGGTTTGAAAATACAGATTTAAAATAAAGAATCAGTCTTCTGTTCTTTGAGTGTTTGCACAACCATGTAGGGTCAGATCTTTTTTGTTGCCAGTACCTGTCCAGGGCCAGGTTCTCTTCCTGTCCTTTCCAAGGCGTGTGTAAGGGGGTAGGCATGGTGCTCTTACCACTTCATGGTTCTTCCCAGTGGCCTGGCCTGGAGATAATTTTATTTTGGCCAGTCTTCATCTGCTTTGCATTTGGAAACTTGTTCTCTTATTATTTGTTGGCTTTTTCAATGAGATACCTTTTTAAGTTTGTAATCTTATCCATGGGACCAGTCTGAGCTTTGTCCTTTTATTTTCTTTAGTTGAGATTTTCTCCCCTCAGGTAAATCTCAACCATTAAATCTCAAGGGTCAGGTCTTTTCTGTGTTACCAGGGTCTGACAAGGACACATCTACCAAGTTCTCTTCCTGTTCTTCCCAAGGGATGTTTAAGGTGGGGTAGGCAGGAGAGAAGTGTGAGGAAGGAAGACAGCTGCTCCAGCTGTGTCTGCATACTTGGTTGCTAGATGTCTTCTTGTGTTAGAGATCAGTTCATCCCTCAGAGATGTTCTTGCTGAGGGCTGGACAGCTCAGCCAGGTGGGCACACTTGTGCTCCATGTGCAGAGAGGCTTCTGGTTCATCCTGAGGTGTCTCATCCCATGAGACTCACAGAGCTGAGTGTTGCTCCAGTTCTTGAACAGATCATCTTGAACAGAACATCTGATCTACGTGTCGTGACTGTTTTCTGCTCACTCTTTCTGCTTTCCATAGCCCAGCACTGCTGCAGTTCCTCACACATGAGAGTTACTCCTTCTGGTGCTCAGGCCTGAGCTTCAGGTTGTTGTTTGTAGTAATATCTCTAGAGCTACTTCATTTTTGTCTTCCCTAAACCTTACTTGTAGATGCGATATGTTGGAGACATGAGGCAAGTCCTGCAACAAGGATTTGTATTTCCAGAAGCTGATTTCCATGCACAAAAGATCTTTAGTAATTCCTGTCCACACTGTCTAGAGGTTGAAGCTGACTCACTTTCAGAGGTGTTCACAGTGAAAAAACAACTTCTGAACTGACGTGCTCATGGCCAGTGCATTTCTGTGTCTGTGCATGGACAATACATTTTGAAGTTCTCTAGTTCTTGCCAAGTAACTTCTCTTTGTGGAGTAATAGTTCATGGTAGCAGTGGCTTTGAGGTGTTGCCTGTTGTAATTCCATGTTGATATTTTAACACATGAGAATTAATGATTTATTCTAGGATTTTACTCAACAGCTCCAGAATTTGACCTCTTTCACCAAAGATCAAATATGAAATCAATCCCTTACTTCATAGTGACACAGTGACTTTGTCTTTCTAAAACTATTTGGTGAACATCAGTCAGGCTTGGTAACACTTCCAGGTTGTAATTCTGGGGTCTGGAATAGTCTCTGGATTGCCCACAAGGTGTATCCCTCTTCAGACCACGTAGCCCTTGGATTCTGAGGGATATGGTACCTCCTGTTCCTTGGACGTAAGACTAGAGGCAAGGTTTTAATTTCTTTCAGGCTCAAACAGAATTGAACAGGTTAAATTTTATATGCTGAAATTAATAAATTCCAATGAGATTTTTCTTTACAAGTGTAGCTTTTATCTGATTTTTCTAATGTCTCAGTAGAAGTTTCTCAGGAGAGATTCTAGTTTTGTTGAAATCTCAGAGAATTTTGCCATTGCCTTAAAAAAAGAAACAAACCCTTAGGACTTGACCTTGTGTTGAGTCTACATGACAGATATTTACCTTTGGAAGAAACTTTTTCTTCAAATGAATGAGCTGCAGGGGTTTTCAGAGTCAGCAGTGGCTGGTCACAAGTACTTAAGTCTGTGTGTTTATAAATATGAAACTGTTAGGGTAGAAGCTTGTGATGTCTGTTTTCAGAAAGTTGAATGTTCATCATTCCTTTCTGACCTTTTTGGTGTTGTTCTGTCTTTGTCCATAGAATTCATATGTTTCAGTCTTCAAATTTATGTTCATTTTATCCTTCATTTTTTTTTTGTTTTTTTGTTTTTTTTAGGACCCAATGTTGTCTTCCAGTGTGAAAGCACCTCAGAGACCCACTATCCAAGTTTGACTAGCGTGGAGGCAGGGTGGCCAGCCCTGCTCACGTGTCTGACACAATCCTTTTGCTTCGTTTGAACGTTAGATCCAATCAAGAAATTAGGTTTTTGTGGGTTTTCTTCTACACTTTCAGTTGATTTGTAAAAGCAGAAAGGATAGTGGGTCTTTGTGTGGCTTTCACTGCTGTTCATTTTGTTTCCTTTAGTATTTCCATTGGGATTGATAACTGTAGTCATTAGCATGCATATCAAGCTATTGTTTGCATGGTGGGATTGCAGACACACAAAGACCCACTATTTGCACAGTTTATTTGAGCTGTTTTGAATGGGCACTTGTGTTCTTTTAATGTTGTAATGTACATATTTTGCAGAATTAAAATGTTCATTGATTATTGTTCTAATGGACTTGATTTAATCTCTTACATATTGAGCTTTTAAAATTGGTGGCCTTCATGGCTCATCCAGAAACAAACCCTACCTGTCTGCTGCTGATAGTCACTGTGATTACAACCATGCTACAAGATCTAAGGGTTAGATCTGGTGCACTCCATCCAGCCTTTTCCCTTTTTAACAGGGGAAAGAACTATTAGGCGTAGAGTGGAGGATATTTTAATTTTCTTTCTTCCTTCACAGTAGTACTACGGCAGGAATTCAGGTTGTTTTGGCTCAATGCATTCTATCCCTAAACAGCCTCCTTCCTTTAAATTCTGATCATTCATATTTGCTTTCAGTTTTGGCAAACGTGCTTAGTTGCTGCAGTAAGTACTTGCACAGCCTCTGTGTGACCAGGCCCTTCCCCTGCCCCTTTCTCTTCATTAAACAGTTCATGGTACTGAATTGTTTGTTTCTGGCTGTGGTCTGCAGTGATTTTAAAGTACTGTCTGAAAGCTGCTGCTCTTCCTCCTGGTAAACAGCAGCAGCCTAATGCAGAGGTAACCTCGCTGAAGGGGTTGCCAGGAGAGAGACACTAAGAGAGCTTGGAGAGAGGGCAGAGCATTTGGGTTTAGGATGGAACTGTGTTCCTCAGTCCTGGCCTGTTGGAAACACGGTGCAGTATGAGCTGCCCATGTCTTATTATAATGTTTGAAGGGAAGGAGGAATTTGTAACCTTGATTCCCCTTTAAATAAAAGGATTAATTTGTTTCTAAACTACTGCTCTGATTAAATAGTTCCGTGCTCTTGTAACGACGAGAGATCTCTAGACACAGTATTTAATTTAGTTGGTTTCCTGAACTTGGTTATGAAACAGCAAAGGTCACTTATGCAATCAGAAATGTTTACAAAACAAACTGCGTGTTTACTATATAGACATATATATAGAGAGATGAATGTTGTGAAGGTACTATCAGGAAAAGGTTAATCCAATTCAGAGATTTAAAAGCCTTTCTCCAAAATCCAATGTTATGTATTTAATATCCTTGATCAAATAATGTATATGTGCCCTTTAGTTCAGAGATGTGTCTTCTGTGCAATATGGACTTCGCAATGTGCCTACAGAAAACTACAAATGGATTTTTATTCTGGATGTATTTTGTCTGAACCAGTATTTTGTTATAGAATGAGATCATGTTGTTGTAGGCAAATAATGTGCTAGATAATCCTTTGAGTATTTCAGATGGCTTGATTTCCTTCTGAAACCACATTTTAAGTGTTTCTACTGAAATACACTACTCACCCAGAACTGCCTTCTCTGAATTTCTGTCTTGAAAAGCCTGTTTAATACAGGTTAAAATGTATTGTGCTGCACCAGTGGCATCGAGCAGTCACTTACTGTAATCTAAGAATTAGGTGATCTTCTAAATTATGTAATTTCTAAAAGGCAAAAAGGCAGTGTTAACCTGTGGGATTTGAGCAACACTGACAATCAATGTTCAGTCAGTTTTCCTTCAATGCCAGATTACTACTAATTGTCTTTGAAAAATTAAAAACTTCACATCCTCACTGAGGTATTTGAGGATATACTTATGTGGAATTTTCCAAAAACAACTGGCATTCTACTCTTTTTTTTTTTTTTTTTACTGATACATTTGGAGATTACAGTACTGTTGGCGAAGTTTCACACAGGTAGCCCTGTGTTGCTGTGTAGGTATGAGCATTGATAATTATTGAAACCGCTGCCTCTAAGTCTGAACTGAAGAGTATTGAAGTGAAGCATTTTGTGCTTTCACAGGTATCTTTTCATGTTTCAGTATTACCTGAGTACACTCTAAATTCTCTTAAGTGTAATAATAAATATAATAATAATAATAAAAACATACCTTAATAATGCTGATTGAGAGAGACTAAGTCCCTGCCTTCAGCATTTGTCAGTACAGCAAAAGTCTGCCTAGCACAGCTCCAGCACAGCTGCCTGAGAGCTCTCCTCTCCTCCACAGTGGGCAGAAAGAGTTGGATACACACCAGATCATCCAAAGTAAAGGCTGTGCAAAGGATATATTTACATCAAGATTATTTAAAAATAATATTCTGTGTTAATGAAGCAGTGTGGCTATTGGAAGTTGAGTTAAAATAAGACTTTTAAAAATGCTGCTTTTTCTCTGATTGTGTACAATCCACCCCTTTGTTGATAAAAGACCATAGCGTTGAGTTCAGCTGGTCATCCCAGTCAAGTAAAATTACCCTTACTTGGGTGAAAAAGGTTGGAAAATAGAGTCCTTTGTTGAACTTGTGGTTCCCAGGCAAGAGCTGAGTGTATAAATGTTGCTGAGAGCCACACAAGATTAAAAAGTAAACCTGAAGCCAATATGGAAAGCAAAATACGCTGTTTGCTGTTGCCTGCAATGTGGTCCTTGCTAAATGTTGTTTCCTGTGGGCCAGCAGAGAATAGGGGCCCTGGTGTCACTGGAGGTGAGAACCAAACAGTGCTGTAAATGCACAAGAACGGGTACAAAACGCTATTTCTGTAACTGTCTGGTTTGCATAGTGGACTAAACAACAGAAGCCTTGGCACAAGCTTAGTTCCTGATCCAGAGCTGGATCCACACAGGAAGGTCTTGTTGTTACCACTGGGACCAGAGGCAGGTCTGGGTGTGTGAGGAACCCATGGTGGTGAGGGCTGGGAGCATCCAAAGCGCTTTCTCCACATGGATGATGGTGCAGTCAGGAGCAGAAGGCACAAAGCTCCATCAGAAAGTTGCACACTAACAACTGAAACATCTCCCTCTGGTCACTGAACATTTCTGCCACCTGAGTGCTTTGTCAGATTGTATCTCTGTGTGATTCTCCTGGGCGGGGTTGGAAACACCTGTAAATAAGTCTGCTCATAGGAATGCCGACACTCCTTGGCCTGGGTCCTGCTCCTTCAGTGTAATGAACCAATAAAACTGCTGCGTTCTGGTGTGTGCTGCCTTAAAACCCCTCCTTGTCCTTCCCAAGCTTGAGTGTCACGTGTGGGGATGGTTGTTGAGACACGCGAATGCAGGCTGTGCTTAGCATGAGGCAATTGTTCACCTTTGGATTTGAACAAAGTTGTAAGATAACTATGCAAATGTATTTTATTAAAGGGACACATAAAAGGATCTAGTTTGTCTGTTGTGGTTTTTTTGTCCATCTGGGGAGGATTTTTTTTCCCAGCTGAATAGCTTGGAATGAGCATTGTGTCACCTGTGATGGAGTGACTTGGATTTTCCTTTTTACCTCTTGAAAATTGATTCATAAATTTCCTCTGTTGTGGCACAGTATCCTGTATTTACTGATTAGGGGAGACTGGATAAAAGTTTTTATTATTTCTCCCAGGGCCTGATGGAAACTGCCTTTTCCACAGTAGCACATTTCTTGGATCAGTTCCTTTTGTGGATTTTGGAGGCTGCTGGCAGCTCCAGGAGCGACAGGAAGGAGTGTGTCCCAAGTGCATTTGCCTTGTGTGTGCCTGCAGAGCTTGCATCTGGCTGTTCTGGTGCCCTCTGATGCCATCAGCTGCTCTCTGGCTGTACTGAAGGGACTGTGCTAATGCCAGCCCGTGGTCCTTAAGGGGGCACGTGGCCTTTCTATGGCAGGCTGGGAAAATGGAGGCAGGGAAAAATCCCCAACCCTTACCTGTTATTCCCAGCCAGGTCAACTAGCTTCAGAGTCAAACAAACAATTAAAACAAATAAACAACCCCCTCCAAAAAAACACTAACCCTAAACAAACCAAGATATTTCCTTTTAAAAAGCAGTTTATATGGAATCATTAAGGTTAGAAAAGACCTTTAAGATCATCGAGTCCCATCATTAACCCAGCACCAATAAACCACAGCCCAAAACATTCCGTATCAATACGTTTTTTTAACATTTCCAGGGATGGTGGCTCTACCATTTCCCTGGGCAGCCTGTTCCAATGCTTTATAACCCTTTCCATGAAGAAAATTTTCCTACTATCAACTCTATCTATCCCTAAATAGTCTTCATTGGTCACCCAAAGCAGTTACTGCATCTGGTGTAGCTACATCCTTCCAGATGAGTGCATGAGCTCCTGTTGGACAGTTGAGATGTCTTTTCAGAGCTGTCACTTTTAATGGCTTTTTCCCCCTGTCCATTGAGTGGGGAAGTCTGTTGGGGAGGTAGAGATAGGTGTTATTCATCTGTCTTTCATTGGAGGATTTCCTTTCTTCAGAAACTCTCCCTCTTCCCCCTGAATGTGCTCATACCCAGAAAGTCAGTAATTGGGAAGGTTTTCTCCCCCAGCCCCATGTTTTTCAGGGCTTTGAATCTCCTGCAGAGGAGAACATCTTTTCACTGTGAAACTCAGTGATTTTTCATGCAGGGGTGGTTATGTTAGTAGGAAAAAATAACTCCTTGCTCAGGTATATTTGGAAAGTAAAATTTTAAATGCAACTTCAGAGACTGGGATTTCCTGTTTATAAACTCTCCAGGTTGTTTCACCCTGGCAGCTGCTTCCTCAGCTCAGAGAGCAGGATTTAGCCCAGAGGGCACCACAGTCAGTGCAGGCATCTCTCTGTTGCTGTGCCTTGAGTTTCCAAGGTTCCAGACCCCCGCAGCTCGCTCTGGTGAATGTTCTGGAGAGGGAGCTGGGCAGACTGTGCCCCAGGCTGGCTGAAAGTTTGGCATTGCCTGCTCTTGGAGGGAGAGGCAGGCTGGCTTCCCCTCCAGAGGGCAGATATCCCTCTTGGCCAGCAGAGCAGGTGAGGAGCTGCAATTCCTTGCTTCAGGCACTCCCAGAAATCCCACTGCTCTTCCTGAGCTGCCTGGCAAGCTTGGAATGAAGCTTCACCAGAGGGAAGCCAAGCCAAGAGCTTTCTGCTGCCAAACAAGGCAGTTTTGCTGCTTCCATGCACATTCCTGGCTGTCAAACCAGCAGAAAATGGCTGTTTTCTTTTTCTCCCCTTGGGATTTATTTGCTTCCAGCATGGGAGCAGGGAGTCAGATAAGTGCCAGAATTGGTGCTAGGAAAGGAGGGAACAGCAATGTGGGAGGAGAAGGGATGGAGATGTAGCTCTACCCTTCCAGCACCAGTGAGCCCATGGGTTGCTGTGGCCACTTAGGAAAAACATTGGCAAATACACTCATTAGGCTGGTTTATTCTCTTTTTAGTGCTTGTTTTTCCCTTCAGACTCAATTACCTGAATTCACCCTCTGCAATCAAATGTGGGGATTGCATAATGTGTTTTTATGCCAGTATCATCAGACCTATCAAAATTGGGAGTGTTTTCACCAGTACACAATAGTGTTTAAATAAAATTAAATAAAATACTAAATACAAAATAGCATTTGTCCCTTCATCCCAGAAGGTGATAGTCCAAACACAAGATTAGCACAGGAGCAAGTTAACGTAACTGCATTTTTGCATCTGATAACAGATTTATAAACCAAATTATTTTAATGCATAGAAAAGGCCCATTTCGCTCCCAGGCTTGGCCCCAATTTTCAGTGGTCAGCATGAGACAGACCCAAACCCCAGCACGTGGGTTATCCCAGCAGCTGGACACAAGCCAACAGGAGGCTCAGTCCATCCCTGCTTCTGTCACAAGAGTGCACCTGGCAGTAGAAAAGGGAGCCACTGGCCAAAGGTCAGACTTCCAAGTCTGGACAATTAATGCCAGTCACTGTGAAAGGCCTTGGATTATCCTAAAATTTCATGTCTTAGTAACCAGGTGAGCTTAAACTGAGTCCTGGACAGACTGAACAGTGACATGGAAGTAGCACATTGGCCACAGACTTGTCTCAATGGAGTAAGACATCAAACTTAGGGAGAATCACTTTTATCTGTAACTTTACTCCTTTTTCTCATCTAATTTTGGCCTGGTTGTAGCTTTGGGGGTAACTAAGGCCAGAAGGAACATTCTGTGTGTGATCAGAAGAGCTGCAATCCCTCTTCTCTTCTAAAAAAGTGGTGTTTTTTTCAAACCTTGTCAGAAAGCTTAAGATCTGTGATCCTCCTTAGGGTGCAAAACAGAACTGAAAAAAGTCCTGATTTTCAATCTAGCTGTTGTCTTTGCTGTTTTAGTTCTCTGTGTTGTTCAAAGGGTTTCCTTGTTGTGGTGTCCTAAAATTTCACTTGGCAAGAGTTTCTCTTCTGCTGACAGTTGCTCTTTCAGAGCACCTTGATGCCGGTGTAGCTGGAAGCTCAGGAGCCTGTGTGGTTCCCATTAGGCCACATCAAGTTCAGCCTAATGTTTAGTGTTTCTTGGTTTTTTCCCCTCAAATTTATTACTAACTCGCCTTCCCATGAGCAGATCTATACCTTGGCAGTAAATAGTCTCATCCTTTTGTGCCAGCAATGACAAGGGAGATTGTAGCCCTTCCTGCTGTAGGTCATTCTGCCTTTCACAGCTCCTTCATCAAGTATTGTTCCTCTAGAACTGCTGGATCTAAGAGAGTCCCTGCGGTGTCCTTTCTGCTCTCCTGCAAAACTCACCGTTCACCTGGTACTGCCACCCGATGCCATCACATCCAGCCATAGGTGGATGTTCTCAAATGCTCTGTAATTGTTCCTTTTTTTTTCCTTTCCCCCCACCGTGCTGCTTTGCAATACTCTGCTGTGTGATGGCTGACAGAGGGATAAGATGGTCTTCCTGCACTCTCCTTTACCCAGCTAAACACATTCACCACTCTGGTTTTACCAGTTTTTGGTTTGGTTACTAAAGTTTGAACACTGTTGTCTTGTTTACTAACATCCAGTAGAGATAGAATCATGTGAAGCTGCAGGGGCTGCATGTTCTGATAGAAACTTGGGGTTTGTTTCATTGATTGTTGGTGTGTTCCTGTGCATGATTTTGATTCTTCATCCTTGATGCATAAAATTATTCAATATATTTCCACCTCATTTTGAGGAAAAAAAAAAGTTGTGCAGCTGTGAAGTTACACAACTACAATGTTATGTGTTACAGCTTTACAAATTTGTAATGGTGGTTTGTATCATAAATTAATAACTAAGACAGGGAACTTCAGAAGTGGGGTGGGGATTAAAGGTGCAATGTCCTAAGTCAGGATCAGTCACATTTTGTATTACTTCATCTCACAAAAGACAACTTAGAATCATAGAATCACTAAGGTTGAAAAAGACCTTTAAGATCATCAAGTCTAAAAAGACATTGCTGAAGGCAAGAGAAAAATCACAGTTTCAAATCAGTGTGGCAGAAGCGATGAGAAAAGTCATGAGACAAATGGAGTGGCAAGAAGTCAGGAACTCTTACTCTGCATCACAGTACAAGGGGTGTTCAAAGAAATAAAAAGGTGATAGACTGAAAAGTGACACAAAGAAGGGAGGGGGTTGATTGCTACACCACTTGATCGTGAAACCCGCTGCTGTACAGTCTGAGCCATAGACAGCTTAATGCTGGTGCAATTTTGTTAATTTACCAGATCTGATGCCTTGAGTGGGATCTGAACTCCTGACTTACTTCCTGCAGGGTGTGCTGATCTCCAGAGCCTTGACACCATGCAGCCCATGGAAAGGAAAAGGCAGGGCTACATTCACGAGCTCATTCAGACAGAAGAGAGGTACATGGATGATCTGCAGCTCGTCGTAGAGGTGAGATGTCTTGGATGTGAAAATGCATTTGGAAAAAGAACGCCTCAATAGTGATTAATAACAATAAAGGGATTCTTAAGAATTGTGAGATGATGGAGGAAGAAAGCTGTGTGGGCACTTCCCTTTCCAGTGAATGATGTGGTTGCTCACCAGGCAAAAGCACCACTTGGCGAAACCCATCAGCTTGCAAAGACCTTCCTGTTTTCCAAATCCTGTTCTTAGATGTTCAGGCTCAGTAAAAAGATGATGGGCTGGGGCCAGGTGTCAAACAGAGCTGCACAGAGCTGTAGATGTACCACAAAAGCTTGTCACCTGCCTTCTCCCCAGTTTTATTTCTGAAAGCGAGGCCACCTCCCTTGGCAGGGCAGGGACAGGCCAGCATTAAGTGTTCTTGGGTGTCCAATTTGACCTTGCTGTGGTGAAGTGGCAGATGTTAAACAGTCGAGTCACAGGGGTGCTCTGCTCCCCAGAGATGAGGTGCTGAGTGCCCCTGAGAGCAGCTGTGGTTCTGCACACAGGGTGACCCTGAGTGCTCTGGGTCAGGGGAGAAGAGCAGTGCCTGAGTGTAATTTGTGCAGTGATTGACTCTGCAGTCACAGGAATGCTCTGCTGCTGATCTGTCAGCCTGCAGGTCCCAGTGCTTGTCCTCGCTTTGCAAGTGCTGATGCCGGTGTCACAATGGGGTCACACGCTCAGGGGAAACAGCTGTCACAAGTGATAATAAGGAATTGCTTTTAACTGCTCAGAAGTTAGACACTGATCAGTCAAAAAAAGTCACTGCTAGGCTAAGTAAGAGACTGAGCTGTTTCTGTTCTCTGAAGAACTGCTCATTTTTTGGCTGCAGGTTTTCCAAAAACCCATGGCTGATTCAGGCTGTCTCACAGAAGGAGAAATGGGGCTGATCTTCGTTAACTGGAAGGAACTCATCATGTCAAATACAAAGTTACTGAAGTGAGTACTTATGTGCAGTCTTACATTTTCCTTTTCACTATTCTGTCTTCTTTCCCCAGGATGTTTGCTGGGTTTACAGTCAATATTCTGTCCTTGCTGATTATTTCCTATGCATGCTTGCATTCAGAACAGCTAAATGCAGCCAGACTGCTTCAAAAGGAACTGAAATAAAAGAGAGGGAGAAATAAACAGCAAGAACAAATGTACCTTTGCTGTAATACCTTAGAAACAGACTCTACACAAAAGTATATGCATGGAAATTTTTCTTCCCAGTTTTCTGCCAAGCAACCTTTTATTCTCTAAAAATAATCTTTAGAAAGATACAGTGGCTAGTAATTCACTGAATGGGATGCTGGTTGAACGTAGAGATTGATGCTGATTGTCCCAGCAACCTCAAAGGAGAGTCCCAGTTCCCCCAGACCCCATCAGGGAGATTGTTCAGCTCACGGTGTCGTGTCGGTGACTTCCTGGGGTTTCACGCAGGACTGCGGCACCCACTGGAAGTGCCTGTGCTGCGTAAGGAAATTCACCTGCCAGGTTTGTGTCCTTTCTGAGGTGGATCTGTAGGGGTTTTAGGTGAAATAGGCCTTGCAGACTCGGCAGCAAAGCTGGATGGTGATCTCTTTCCTCCTCTGCAGAGCCTTGCGGGTGCGTAAGAAGACGGGAGGTGAGAAGATGCCGGTGCAGATGATCGGGGACATCCTGGCAGCAGAGCTGTCCCACATGCAGGCCTACATCCGCTTCTGCAGCTGCCAGCTCAACGGGGCGACCCTGCTGCAGCAGAAAACTGATGAAGATGCTGATTTCAAAGACTACTTAAAGGTATCTGATTCAGTAGCTTTTGTGCCTTCTCCTTTCCTCAATGACAGGAGCCCGTCTAACCAGCATCGACCACATCAAAATAACCCAGAAGAGTAGAATCCTGCAAAAATATCTAAGAAGCTTCCAAGGTGTATTTATTGGTGACCATGGCTAACATTATGTGTGCTCTTTATTTATAATACTGTCTTCCTTTCTAGGTAATTTACTTAGGCCATGAAATGAAAATTGTCAGAACAGTTGACATTGGGCATTTGTTTCTTTCATTGCTTTGTTCTTTCTCAACCTGAGTGGAGCCTATGGTGTCAAAATAAAAGCTGGAACAGTTTTGAATGTAAGGATTCTGCATGAACAATGACCCTATGATTTATGCTGGCAAAGCATCTGGGTGCAATGATGCTGCCAGCTTTCCTGTTTGTTTTAGATACAAGTAGTGTTTGCTTACTGAAAAAATCCAAGATCTCTTGGAATGCCTGGAAAAATTAATCTGAACAGAGAATTTTCTGTATTCAGTGCCAGTGATGCAACTGTTTTCTGATGACTAATGCAATGTCTTTGCTAAATCTCTGGGTTGCACCACAGAAACTTGCCCTGGACCCTCGCTGCAAAGGAATGCCCCTCTCCAGCTTCCTCCTGAAACCCATGCAAAGGATAACACGCTACCCTCTGCTCATAAAGAGTGTGAGTACCCCAACTGAGGGTTTGTAGATGAATGCTTTGAGTTTGATCTCCATAGCAAAAGCCAAGATAAAGGCCAGTCCCTTTATGGGGATTTCTCTGACAGGCACCTGTGCTTACCTGTTTTTATCTCGTTTTCTCCCCTCTTTGATCCACTGCAGATTCTAGAGAACACTCCAGAGAACCACCCAGATCACAGTAACCTCCGGCTCGCCCTGGAGCGTGCAGAGGAGTTGTGCTCCCAGGTGAACGAGGGCGTGCGTGAGAAGGAGAACTCGGACAGGCTGGAATGGATCCAGGCCCACGTCCAGTGTGAAGGCCTTGCTGAGGTACCTGCACTGATGCTCTGTGGGGCTGAGGCTTTTCAGTCATTTCAGCAAGGCTGAGGAGGGAACGGGAGTCTGTGTTGGAACATGATCCACTGCTGAGCTCTAGGCAGGAAAGCTTTTATTGAATTCTACTCACAGCCACAATGTGATGAACCATTGTTTTTGCATGACTGTAGTGGCAGAGAAATCTTGATTTATCAGCTTAAAAAGTGGTACCATTTAGACCATTAAACAGACAGAAATAACTCTTCCCTCTGAGCTCCTGATCATGCTGCCACTGGGCTAAGTCAGGTGTTACTATGGAGGATTTCACTTGTGTGTGCTTCCCAGGGTTTTCCTTCAAGCAGGAAGGGAACGGCAGCCCTCAGTGCTGGATCCTCAAAGTTCAGGCTCCTGTACTTTCCAGGACAGCCCTTCAAACTGAGGTGTATGTGACAGTTCTCCACTGCATAAGGAACCAGGGCTTGACAGACCTGGAAGGTCTGTCCTGGTTCCATCACTTAATCACCTGTAAGAGGTGACCTGACTGCAGCCTGTGCAGCCTCTTCTTAAACATAGCTTCTGGACAGCACAGAAGTGGCCATGCAGTAAATGCCTCCATCTGGTCATCCCTTCTGTGTGTTTTTGGTAAAGCTTAAATCTCCTCTGAGGTGGGAGTTGTGCTGTGGCCATGGCTGATTACAAAACAATTTCTTTCTCTTCATTTATAATGGTATTTATTAAACAAAACAGAGGAACCTTTTCAGCAGCTTGGTCAGTCTCCACAGTGAAGAGGAGCAGGAGCTGATGTCTGCACAGACTTGCTGCTGCTAATGGGTTTTGTCTCTTCCCAGCAACCTGTGTTCAACTCCCTCACAAACTGCTTGGGACCACGGAAGCTCCTGCACAGTGGGAAGCTCTACAAAGCCAAGAGCAGTAAGGAGCTGTATGGATTCCTTTTCAATGACTTCCTGCTGCTCACCTACATGGTTAAACAGTTTGTGTCTTCTGGATCCGATAAACTGTTCAGCCCCAAATCCAACTCCCAGTTCAAAATGTACAAAATGGTGAGTGAGTCAAAGTGCTCCATGGTTATGTTGGTACAGTGGGTCCTGGCTTCTGATGAGGAATGCTGCACTCCCCCTGGGATTACCTGTGTGGCCCCTCTTGCTGTCACATGGGCACATTCTGGCAGACAGCTTGCACAAATGACATTGCTTTAGCACCTGGAAAAGGACAGACTTCTGCTTCTTGGTTTAACAAACACTTCTGTCCACTCCAGGGGGAAAGGGCAGAAGTATCAGCATGTCTGAACAGCTGAGTGGGATGTTCAGAAGCAGAAGCCTTGATTTCAGTTTGCGCAGGTTCCTGCATCCACAAGAAAATTCCTGTCCTTCAGAAAATAGTAGAAGGTGCAGATTTTAGTCCCTGTCCCCACACAGTGTGTATCCTCAAGATTCTGGAACTGGAGACATAAGTTTAAGTATCAGGGCTGCTTTCCCACAGAGAACCTGAGAGATTTCTCTCAGAGAGGATTTCTGAGCTCCACACTGCAGCTGTGCTTGCACACTCCTGCCCCTTTCACAAAGCTTTGCCTAAGAAAACAGAATGGGGTGAGTTGCCAGAGTAGTTTTTCTCTCAGCCCTTTCTTGCATCCTTTACACAGTGATCTCATTGTTTGTCCTGTGTCCTATGATTTTCATTTTCCCTACAGTAAAACAGTGTATTTAAATATGCTTTATAGAGTTTCTGCCTTTTGTCACAGGGTGATGCTGCCACAGTGACATCTGCTTTTCTTTCAGCCGGTTTTCCTTAATGAAGTCCTTGTGAAGCTGCCCACAGACCCTTCAAGTGATGAGCCAGTTTTTCACATATCACACATTGACAGAGTTTACACACTTAAAACTGACAACATTAACGAGCGGTGAGTAGTGAAAATGCAAATCTGAGCTTAAACTTGTTCATTGATGCTGCAGGCTGTGTTTCCAGTGAGCAGACTCTGAGCTCAGGAGCTGTCTCTTGGTCAGGAAATAAACTCACTTGACTCTCATTTGAATGAGAAGTCTTCTCTGATTTTGTACTGCTTCTGCGGCAGCTCTTGCAGTGGCATCCAGCCACATCTGCTGCTCCTTGATATTTCAGTTGTATCAAAGAATAGTTTAGGCCTGCTAGGTCCAGCATTCCACAGGACTCTTCCCCAGTTCTGGGCAGTCTTTAATGTGACCCAGCAGTCTTTAATAAAACAGCAGCTCCACATCCATTTATTTAGGCTGATTTGGAATGTGGCATAAAATTAAATCCAAAAACTCCATTGCCTTAGTCCATGAATTGACTTGATTTGTGATGCCTCTAAAACTTAGGGAGGAGGGAATGGGGAAAGAGAGTAGGGCAGAGTCACTGAAGATTTTGCTGCCTGTGGGATGACCCTGATTGTAGGGATTGCTCTTTGCAGCACTGCCTGGGTCCAGAAAATCAAAGCGGCGTCAGAGCAATACATTGAAACGGAGAAGAAGAAACGTGAAAAGGCTTATCAAGGTACCTACTGAGCTCTGTATTTCCCTCTCATCCACCTGGATACTGGGGCAGGGCATTTCCTGGAGGATGCCAGTGTCTCCTTCTTCAGATCTATTGCCAGTTCTTACAGTTCCAACCAATCTGTTTATTTCTGACCTCTTTGTTCCCAGCTCGTTCACAGAAAACCTCAGGAATAGGACGCTTGATGGTGCACGTGATTGAAGCAACAGAACTAAAGGCCTGTAAGCCCAATGGTGAGTGAGGGAAACAGTCTCAGAGCACTTTTAGCCCTGTAACATTTGGAAAGGCTTACTGAGAGGAGTTGGTCATTTGGGAAACACTGTGGTTTGTCTACAGTTTCTGTATGACATAGTCATTCTTTAGCTTCAGAGGAACGAGTGAAGAACCAGCTCTGTGCTGCTCTGGGATATAGGGACTGCCTGATCCACACTTTATGGCAGCAGCACTGATGTGTGTCCAGATGGAGGGGGTGGTTCTGCACTGCAGAGGGGTTTCACTCTCTGTTCTGTGTTCAGGGAAGAGCAACCCGTACTGTGAGATCAGCATGGGCTCACAGAGCTACACTACCAGGACCCTGCAGGACACCCTGAATCCCAAGTGGAACTTCAACTGCCAGTTCTTCATCAAGGATCTGTATCAGGATGTCCTGTGCATCACCATGTTTGACAGGGATCAGTTCTCACCTGATGGTAAGTGTGAATATTAAGGCAAAGAATGCTTTTTTGTTAGCTGAGGTACCCAGTTCCTGAGCAGCAGTTTCAAAAGCCTGTAGGTCTGACTGCTGCCTGAGAAATGTTGGGTAAAAACAATGCCTCAGTACTCAGGAGGTTCAACAGCCTTCTGGAGCCAGTAACTCCAGGCAGTGAGATTTGATCCCAGTCTGGCTTTTGTATCAGACACAGAATTATTTTCTTGTCAGACTGAGGAGACAGACAAGTTGAAAGCAGGAATTCTATTCACGATAGGTGCTCAAAAATAAGGTCCTGGGTTATATTTTCACAGCAACAGCTTGATCAGCTTTCTTGTTGCTTGGAAACTGAGCACGTTTTTGGCAGTCAGTTGCTTCTCATATTCTCTAAAAGGTTAAGTGCTTTTTCAGGGCTCTGACACACAGTCAATTATTGCAAATTTGCAAGGAACTGCCTTGACCTGAGATGCCTTGTGTGTAACCATAGCTCAGTCTTTTCTCCTGTGAGTTAATGTGAGTTTGGCTGGCTGCTTCTCCCAGCTGGACAGCTGAGTCTTGTTTTTCAGTCCATGGTGAACCTTTTAATGCACACACAGACAAAGATGTCATCTAAGAAATAGCCACACAGAAGATGTATGATTTCTGAATAGGACTGTAAACCTACTAGTAGCAGTAGTTGTTGAATGTCATTGTTCTTGTGAAAAGCATGATATATAGGCCTAATTAAAAGTTGCTGAGCCAAAATAGTTGCTTTTTTATTGTCTTTGAGCACCTCAGCTGATTTGTAAACAAGTTCCATCGCCTTGCCAGCCAGCCAGCCAGCCAGCTCTCAAACTGAAGAACACTTGAAACTGTCTTTCTGAAAGGGTATTTTCTAAGAGTATTTTAAAAGCCCTTAGCTCAAACTGTGACATCCTAATTCCATAGCATTGTTCTCTTCTAAAAAGGCCCTTTTCTGTGACTGCTGGCTTGTTTATGCAGGGCTGGGGTCCAGCCCAACTGGAAGCCTGGGAGCAGTGCTCTGGAACTGAGCATGTACCCCACAGCATTGCATTAACCTGACTCAGATTTTCTAAGGTCATTATCTTTGCCTGATGAAATTTCTTATCATTTGCCCAACAGATTTTTTGGGCCGTACTGAAGTTCCTGTAGCAAAAATCAGAACAGAACAAGAGAGCAAAGGCCCCACAACTAAACACTTACTGCTGCATGAAGTTCCAACGGGAGAAGTGTGGGTGCGCTTTGACCTGCAGCTCTTTGATCAGAAAACACTCCTCTAAGAACACTTTTAATTTATGAAGGACAACTGAAGATGACAACCTGAACATCTTTTGGTAAAAGATTCCTTGTCCCATGCTGGTTATTAAGCAAGAATTCCTGCTGCTTCTGTATTTCCTCTTAGTTCCTGGTTGTGCTTAGTTCCTTGCAGTGTTCCGAGCTGTTGTTGATCTATGCAAACACAGACGTTACTGTAAATACAGTACTATAGCTCAGTGCCTTTTTATTATGTTGGCATATCTTGGTTTGGATGCCAATGTTTCCATTTTCAGGGCCATAAAAAGTATTACGTAGAAATGTGGCACCAAGCTGTTTGTATATTTTACCACTTAGTCTGACAGACTGAGGAATGGTTTAAGCTCAGCACTAGAATCATTCCATTTGAAATCTTAAAAGTGATATCCACTGGAATTTTCCCATCTCAGGATGACAGTTTTAATGGTTAAATGCTGAAGAAGCCTTAGCACTGGAGAAGTCTCCAATATATTGTATATTCTTTTAAGAGTCAAATGTAGTTCTTTACTTGACTTTAGTTCTGCACTGGAATCAGTAACTGCTACTTGATTTTTCTTTCTGCTTCAGTTTGATTTATCATTCTGTGCTGAGACAATGTGGTTGTGAAGAATAACTAGAAAAAATATTTTAAATACTGTGACCCACAACAATGTGGCAAAATACTCTTCAGCTCTTTGGGTTTTTTCCTAAATATAAGTTATTTGTGTACATTTCCTTGGTCTTGCAGACCTCCATGTGAATCTTGAAGCTTTGACATTGCCAACATGTATATAGAGAGTAAAATATAAGTTTATTAATTTGTCTACAGATGTTTATTGATGCATAGTGATTTTAAAAAAGTATATTTTATTGTACAGGGGAATGTGAAATAATGAGAAAAACTTATAGGATTTGTTCAAGGAAAGTTTATTACAAGTTTAAAAGATTTGCTCTGGGGAACTGTCACCTCACTATAAACCTGTAAAATTAACTGGTTGAAAGCAAAATCTTTCTCTTGGCACCAAATCAGGGATGGTTAAAAAAAAAGTAAGTTTGTTTATAAATATTTGATACATTGTAAGCATTTTACTGCCTCCTTTAAACTGCTTTGTTGCAGAAGCACAGCATGCAGTTCTGAGCAGCCTGTGCCCTCGTTTTCCACGGGTGCAGAAATCCCTCCTGAAGTCTGGCAGTTTCCCACCCAGTCGCCATCTGTGCACCCTCCTGTTACTGAGTCAACCTCTGTTACATTTAACAGTTTTCTGTGATTCAGTATTTCTAATCCTAAATAAAACTCAACTCTTGGCAACCACGCGAGATTGTGTCTGTACAATGGGCGTTTGGAGGACAGAGAAAATTCTGTTTCCAGGCTTTGAGCCCAGAGCTGCTGAGCAGCCACACCAGCAGGACTGCACTGGCACAGGAGAGGGACAGGTTTGAGGGCACTGGCAGCAGCTGCTGCTCAGCACCAACTCTCCAAAAAGCACCAGAGGTTTTGTACACTGCTTCCCATCTCCTCTCCCCTACTTATTTCCTGCCTTTTCAAAACACCTGTGATGTACATTAAAGGTTTGATTTACTGCTTGGACACTGTCTCCAGGAGAGAACACCAGCACTGTCTTTATCGAGCTCAGCCCAAGTTAAACCTCCTAAAGTAGCAGGTTTTAGCCTGTAGAGCATTGAACTGGATCTGGCAAGCAGAGGAGCAGCATCTCAGACATTTCTTTGGCTGCTGGGTAACACCATTTCAGGACTACATGTTTAAGACAGTAAGTTTATTGCAGTTTGCCCAAGGACCTGGCCTGTTCTCACTTGCTTTGGCAGTGTATGTAACCTATTTTGTAACGGGTACCTTTGGTGGCTGTGCTTGCTGCTCTGGTCAGCTGGAGGCCAGGTGACATCATTGGCTCTCTCTGTCACTGTGCTGGTTGATGACTTCCATCCTTTAAAGAGAAGGAAAAACTGTTGCCATGCTTGTGTAAAGATCAGCTAAGCTGATTATTTCCTTCTACACAGCACACACTGAGCTTGCCTGGGAACTCTCCAACCCTCCTGAGACAGGACACCCCCGGTGCTGCCACAATGAATTTAAAATGAGGAACACAAACTACCCCTTGCCATTGCTACTGTGCCTCAAAAACTGGGCTTAGTACAGATCCAGACTGTGTTCCTGGGGAAAATCATGTTCAAACACTCTTAAATGCAGTAGGAGTAAGTTAGTAAAACTAGGATGTGCTCCTCTAGAGCAGCCCCCCAGCAGCACATCAGCAACTTCCAGCTGGTCAAAGTGGGACTCCAAACCTCCTCACATCTTCCAGCAGTCTGTGCACGTCTTCTGAAGAACGGATCATACTCTGATGGGTCATAATCATCCAAAAACACGTAGCCCTGTGGGAGAAGCAGGTACTGGGTCAGGTCTGAGAAGCTGTTGATGGTTACAACAGTGAGAGCAGCCAGCCTGGGTGGGACAGAGCCAGGGACGGCATAACACAGCACCAGAGGTGGCTGAAAAGAGAATTCCCAAATTTTCATACACTAGCACTCCAAAAGGAAGTGACTGAACTGTAACAGGAAAATTCCTCCATCCATTTTAATTTATCACAGGCATAAATACATAATAAATTATTTCTTGAAGTATCCAGCAATAATTCCAGGCTAAAATGCAAACCTTAACTAGGACAGTCAAGACAATGGAATATTTTTTTTTTTTTGGAAAATGTTTTTCCAGAGAAGGAAGCCCTGAGATTGGCTCAGTTGGTCAGAATATGGTGCTAGCAACACCAAAGTTGCAGGTTTGATCCCAGAATGGGCCACTCACTTAAGAGTTGGACTTGATGATCCTTCTGGGTCCCTTCCAACTCAAAAATATTCTGTGATTTCAGCCAAACAGATATTTAAAAGGAAACAAAAACCAGGAGTGAGTGAGCCCTCACTAGCCACAGCCTTAGGGAGGTCACTGGTCTGCAAGATGCCAGCTCCAAGTCTGGGTTCATGAGCTGGCCTTTCCATCTATACATTGGAATAAAGACCTGAACCCACACCTCATGGTCCAGGCCACAGCTCCAACTCATCAACAGCCCTGCCACAGGTGAAGCCTGATAGCAGGGAAGACAGCAAAAGAAAATGGGCAAAAAGAAGGGAGGGAAGGGAAAACACATCCAGAATAAACTACATTAACTAACCCACACAAGTGTCTCCAGTTCTGCAAAATCTATCATATGCTGCCAGGGATAATGCAAACTTCTGCAAATAAGTTTTCCTGTCAATATGAGGGGCCTCAGCCTGCTTTTCAGATGTGCTGGTGACAGACCTGACACCACAGAGCAAGGAGAAAAGATAGAAGCTGATCACTGGTGCTGGTGCCCCCCTTTAAGCAGAAGGACACATCCCAGTCCATCAGTCATTGCTTCTGGAGGACACCCAGCAAACTCCTGACCTGGACTCACAAGATGGACTGCTGCAGACCCAGCTGTGTACAGGACACCCACACAGCCTACATCCCAGCACTTCAGCAGCAGGACAGGTTCAGTTCTTTGTCATTCCATGCAGTTTAAATGCATGGGTCTGTCACATCAGGCCTTTGAAAAAGATAGTTTGGTCTCTTTAAAACAACACAGCTCCCATGATATTTTCATTTCTCAATGAGTAGCTTGTTTACAGTCTCACAACTCCACCATGCAGTGGTTTCCACTGACAACTGCCTGCTTTCATAAAGTATTATTTTCGTGGCACATTACATAACTGCCTTTTTTTTTTTTTCATTCCTGAGATGCAGAAAGCCTGATACTCTAAAGTGGTGTGAAATTAAGAGCAAAACAAAGGAAACTAGCAATTATTTTCTACAGTGACTGCAATTTGCAATTTTGCAATTTTTGTGAATACTGAAACACACAGAATACAAAATCCATAAGCTGGATCCATAACCTGCATGCAGACTTAACAAAAATTATTTGTATCTCCCTGTTCCCATATTTTTTCTTTTATGACACTTGATCAGTAGCATCCAAGGCCACAAAATGGTTTCACTCATGCTCTGCCAACAGAGTGCAGTAGTGCTGTATCTGAAGTCCTGAGACATGAGAGTGCAGCCCACTCCCTGCTCACTCAGCCTTTGGTTTCAGCTGACAGAGCTCAAAGTTTTCCCACTAAATGATCCAGCCCACAGAGGTAAACACACCTCAGCAGGGTGTCTCATCACATTCAGACCCCAGCACATGCACACTGCACAGGGCAATGCTGCTGTTCATAGCTGCTCGTGAACATACACAGTTGTAACAGCACCATTACAGAGGTCCTTGGGAAAAATAAGTTACAGGCAACTCCAGGTTACTCAATGGACAGGAAATAACAGCTAAACCCCTGATCTTGTCCACAATCCTCTGTATACAGCCCTCTCCGTGACAGAAATGTGCTTCTCATTGATACCTTCTTTGTCGAGTAGTGTAAATATTGAGAGAATTGTTCTTCTATCCTTTTCTGCACTTCTTCCCATGGCTGGCGGTCCATGTGGTCCTTAATTTTCTGCATAAATGGCTCTGAAACATCCTCAAGATATTTTTTGTACAGAAGCTCTGTCTTTCTCAGATCTAGGAAATCACTGTGCCTCAAATATCTGTCCACCTCCTTAAGTAAGAAATGGAAAATAAAAACCATATAAACTATTGGCCAATGACAGTAAAGATTCCACAGGTGAAGGTTTGCAGCTTGGCTGACCTGATTGCTCACTGCTCCAAGGCACCTGTTTTCCAGCCCTTCCTTCTGCTCCACCCTCTCTCCACTTCCCACCATTTGTTTCCAAGCTTGCCCTTTCAGGAGCTCTGGCATTTAGACCCTTAATTTTTGAACCTGTGGTGCAAGACTGGCAGAAAATGACTCACTTTTTCCCATCGGGTTACTGAGCTGAAATCACTGCAGAGCAGGGGGCTGCAAGCACCAGATTGTGCAAGACAGGCAGCAGAAGGACCTTCCCTGCAGCAATCTGCTGGATCAGATCAGAGCAGCCCTCCTGCCCTTTGCTCACAGCACCACTGTCACCAATTACCACACCCACAGAACAAATATTAGGTGCAAATGGGCAGTTCAAGTCACCTGAGATTCACATTTAGAGTTACTACTTCAGTCTTATCCAGAGGAGACTGAAAGGATCAGAAGCTCATAACTCTAAATTAGTTTTTCAAGAATACAGGCAATTAGCATTTTGTCATGAATCACTGTTTAGGAACTAAAAACATTGACATGCAGGGAAGCAGACAGCAAATGAGAAAAGAGGTACCACTTCTTACCTTCACAAAATTTTCTCTGTCCAAGATACACTGAACAGAAGCAATGATGTCTCGGCTTTGATCAGGTGCTGCCTAACAAAACATCAAGAAAGCCCACACGAGGTGAAAGCAGGACTTAGAGTAGGAGTTAGAGTTACTTTTGAATTCAAAATAATTACCAGTGTCATGATTAAAGGCACATTATACCACAACCCAGCTGGTAAATCCTGGCAAGATTTGCTCTGAACAGTTGGGTTAAGTAGCAACAGAAAAGCGTTGGAAGAACTGGAATGAGAACTGGAATGTACATGCTCAGACCTCCTCGGCTGCTCCTGGCCACAACCAAACACCACTTCCTCCTTGCCACTGTTTCTCACCTGTGCCAAACGTGCCTCCTTAACTCCTGCAGTCCAGACAAGGAGTACAGGCAGTGCAGACCAAATCTATCATTTGGATATGGAATGAATGTTATGCATGGAATAGAATATTAGCCTGCTACTCCCTGTGCTTAATATTGATTTTTTAATTCCAATTGACAGTGTAGTTTTTAGCCATGTCTGCCTTGGCCCTGCTGACCAGCTCTACACTCCTAAAGGCTTATTACACTGAGATGAGCAGGACATCATACATCAGAGCAAGCAAGGAAGAGACAAGAAGTATTAAAAATTCCACCAAAAATAAATGAGAAAGAGGAAATGTAATTTTCTGGCATGTTTTAAGACCCTTTCACCCTACTATTTGAAACAACTGGTATGTTGTATTATGCCTGATGAATTTACTTCACATTGTCACAGATCCTTTCTAAAGCCAGCACTGTAACAGCAGCACAAAGACATGGCCATCACTCCAGCTAAGAACCATCACTGGTGAACAGAAGAGTTTTCCTTCAGGATGATACATATGTGAAGAATCCTTAAGAACCAAAGGAGTTGGGTCTCCTTTGACTGAAGGAATGAAGTCTCTTCTCCCTGGAAAAGAGCAGGTCCAGGGGTAGCCTCATCACAGTACTACTTACAGGGCAGCTACAAAGAGGATGGGGGCTCTCACTTCACCATAAGCCACAGCAAGAAGGCAAGGGGTAAGCTGTACAAGTTGCACAGGCAGAGGTTTCATCTCAATGTAAGAAAGAAATTTTTATAGTGAGATTATCATTTACTGCATAACCTCCCCAGGGATGTGGTAGAGTCCTCATCATTGAAAGTTTTCAAGGTGCAATTGGACAGGGAGCTGGATACCCTCATCTGGTGTCTCCTTCCCATGAAAGGCTGGGCTAGACAATCTTCCAAGGTCCCTTCCAATCTGGGTTGTTCCATGAGTCTTGTTTCAGGTTTTATGGGAAACTTTTCTACACATCAAACTGCAAGTAATTCAATAAAGCTGCCTCAAAAGGATGCAAGAGCTCAATAAAACCCATTGAATCTGTTGATATTTTCAGAATTCTTTGTTCTCCATGACAAACATCTCTCAGATTTTATTGAACTTTGCAAATAACAATTTTTCATTCTTCCCTTCATAACTTTCATTTCATTCCTCCACTCACACCTTCACACAACAGAAGCCCTTCCTTGTGTTAGACCATCTTTGACAATATTTTCCTTCCCAAAATGTCTGCTGCAATCAAAATTATTGGATGTGCCACTATACTGGTGCTGAGGAAAACCTCGGATAAATGTAAGGAAAGGAAAAGGTCTGCATAAAAAGACAACCTGCTTTACAGAGATCAGGTTCTCATCCAGGTTCCACAACCAAGCTACAAACTGGGATGGAATGGTAAGAAGTAATACAGCTGCAATACCCATTTCTGAGGAGGGACAGATTGAAGCACAAAGCTCCTGCTCAGGGCTCACAGATGAGTTCAGGCACATGCCAGGGATGAAGTCTGGGAGCCCAGACAGCCCAGAAAACACTGTCAGGACTTCAGTGGGATTGGGTGGCCAGTTCCAATACAGGACCCAATTACACACCTGGGATCCCAGTGACAGATCCTGCTCTCCTGTGTTCTTCACCTACAGAGGAAGGAATGCTGGGGGTCACTCACCTTCCAAGGCTGTTGCCGCTTGGGTTTTCTCGCAGGTTTCCCATTTGCAAATCTTTGTAGCCAGGGACCCCCTGAGCTAGTCACACTACCCATGGTTGGCTTAGTCTAGGAAAAACAGTAACACTGTCAAAACCATATAAAACTATTGTACAAACAGCAAAAAATATTTTTTTTTTCCAATTCCTACTAATCAATGAAACAGATCTCTAAAGGACTTCTAACTGCTGATACCTGCAGCATTGTCCTGTCACAGTAAGTAAAACAGAGAGATGAACAGTTTACAGTCAGATGCTGCCTCTGGTGGGACTGTGTCCCCATCTCCACACACCATGGACAGTACTTTTTGTTTCAAAGAACAGGGATTGACAAATTATTTGAAAATGCCAGTCAGCTTTGGAAACATTTCAGTTATCAAGTTTCACCTCCAGACTATGACTTCTTTCCTTTGTGCCTTTTTCAATCACATAAAAGTCCCTTTCAAGTCCCTGCCACATCCCACTCCAGGGATGGCTACATTTCACTGGTTTTTAAAGTTAGTTCTACCAAATGAAGCTTATGCTGAAATGCTAACTCAGCTCCACTCAGAAAAACCCATCTTCTCTCCTGTATGTGCATCAGGATTTATGACAGAGACAGTGGAACCACAGAGATGAACAGCCCTTTACAGGACCCTCCATTTAAACCCCTATTTATGTCAGAGTCACTGGAGACACACTGCTTCCTGGAAACAATGGATTCACAACATTACTTAAGTAAAGAATAGAACAAAAGAAAAGCTTATTTCTGCAGAGAAACTGACCCCAAGTCTTCAGACAGATCTTTCAGTTATAAAAAAATAAAAATAAAAATCTGATATTCAATTATTTTTGCAGTATCTAGTTAAAAGACTCTGTGAAGAATCTCGGGTATTAATAGAACGTGTTTGTTTGTTTGTTTGGTTGGTTTTGGTTTTTTTGTAGAAGACAACACTTAAGTTTATTCTGTCCAATCCAGCACTTTGGTGATAATATCTGACTCCCAACTTACCCTCTCTGAAGTGCAGATGCAAATTTCTTACCATCAATTCAAGGTAAAGTCTGTAATCTACACCTTTATTTGTTTCACTTCATATTCCCTGCTCTTGTGCACTGACAAAAACATCTGCTGGGACATTCCTGAATCTTCACAGCACATGATATAGATTTGGCATTAGACAAATCCAACACACCTTCCTGTGAGCAATACAGCCCCCCTACATGCACAGGTGCCACAGGCTCCTGTGTCATGCCACCATTTACAGATTTCCTTCAGCTCTAAGCAGTTTTGTTCTTCTGAGCCAGCCATGCTGTAAATCTCAGCTTGAGATGATGCAAATATATATATTAGTATTTATTTCTAAGCTTGTAAAACAAATAAAACCTCAACAATTACTCTCCTTTCTATTTTAGTAGCTAGTATTAAGACTCCATCCACCTCAAAATAAAGGACTGAGCACAAAGCAGAGGTGTTTGACCTCCTCAAGAGAATTTGATCTCCTCAGAGAATTTTGTGTCCCCTGGGGACCCCAGGGGAGACAAAACGGAGCAAACACAGAAAATCTGCCTCTGCAGCAATCTGCCTTCAGGAACCCACAAGTGGTAAAGACTCTAGCTGCAGATTTCCTCCCCCCACCAATCTTCACAACTCAAGCTGCTACAGAAACTTAATCCTTTATTTTTCTGCTTTTTTTGGACTCCTGCTAGGAGATGCCAACCCTCCTCTCTGCAAAGGCAGGGCTTGCGGATACAAGACAGCAGCTGTTTTGTAGGTCTTGAAACTACAGGTTTAATCACAGACTTAGACAGAAATAGAGTAAAGGATTTCCAGAATCTGAGTGGATAAAACAAGTATTTAGTCAATCTAGCAGTTGCAGTCTGCAGATGCCAAATCCCATGAGCAGGTTGGCTATTCTGTATTAGGGCATTTGTTTCACTGTGCCAGACCCCGGGAAGTGTCCAAGGCCAGGCTGGATGGGGCGTGGAGCAACCTAGTCTAGGGGAAGGTGTCCCTGCCCATGGCAGGGAGCTGGAACAAGATGATCTTTAAGGTCTCTTCCAATCCAAACCATTCCGTGATGATTAAACCTGAGAATAACCATGCCTAAAAACCCTTGCTAGATAAGCATGCATCCTTCCGTGCTGTCAGTAGTGTAGCTCTGTATCAGTAAGTTTAAAAGACAGGTTTCTCTTCTCTCCTCAGTAAAACAAGGTTCTTCCCCAAACACCCACCTGCTAAAATTCACACTCTCAGTGCCAAAACACAAGGTTTTGCAGCAGCTTTAAGGAAACACGTTTTATTCACGCTGTAACAAATAAAAGCACCCTCACACCTGCCTCAGTCCTCTCAAAATCCACTGCACGGATGTCACCCTGCACAAGCACAGCTGGCTGCCTTTACTGGTGCCGTGGTCCTGTCTCACTGCCTCAGGTGCAAGGCCAGAGAACGGTAAGACAGCCAGTCTAGTGCGAGCAGGTCAGCTCTGTGAGCTTTACACTGTGAATGCTGAGCTAACAGGTAACGCGTGTGTGCCCGGAGGGTCCTGGCCTGGCCCTGCACTTCGGGGGCAGCGATGAGATAAAGGCGAAAGGGAAAGGCCGAGCTCCCTCTGGTCCCGGCTTGCCCCGCACTCTGCCCGATCCCGAGACTGGTCCCGCAGGCCCCAGGGAAGAGGAGGCCAGCAGCAAAGACCCACACCTACCACCCCCGTGCCGGATCGCCTCACTGGGGACGGCAAACACAGCCCCAGGGGTGGCGGGACACGGCTGCAACAGAACCAAAACCCACCCCCCACAGCCGCGCCCCGCTGAGGGGAAAATGGCAGCGCGGTGCGCCTTAATGTAGTTCATAGCATCGCACCGCCCTCCAGGACCTTCCGCCGAAAAAAAAAATAGTCCCTCACCCATCACCCACAGCCTCTCGGGACGAAGAGATGCCGCCCGTGGGGACAGGGACACAGAAACCCGTGGGGACAACGTTATGGCAGCCTTGATCTGGCTCCGAAGACAGACGCGGCGGAGGCACGGCCGGATCCCTCCGCGCCCCACCGCGCAGCGTCCCGCACTGCCATGGCAACGCCAGCGCGCGCGCTCCGCTGGCAGGGCGTCCCACCAATCAGAGACGGAGAGCGCGGTGAGCGAGCCAATCAGGAGCGAGAACGGCTCCGCCGGGCCCGAGCCGAGTCGATCCGAAGGGGGCCGAGCCAAGCCGAGTCCAGTCGACCGGAGCCGAATCGAGCCGAACCTGGCCGAGCAGAGCCGAGTCGGCGCAGTCGTGCTCCCTGGGTAATTATCCAAAGTTCATTAAATCGTATTACAATATTTCACACATTCTCCTGCAGTGCTGACCACGACACTAAATTTGAAACTGCAATCAGCCAGAAACACTATCAGATGAAGGAAATGTCAGGGCTTTTCCCCCCAGCAGTGCTGCACTGACACAGAGGTCTCACAATAACTGTGTGCCAGGTAGACGGGGCGTTTCCTCGAGCCCTTTACACTTCGTTCTTTAAAATGTATTATTACGATTGATTTCTCAGCGTCCCAGGCAAGACGAGATCCTTGTGCCCAGCAGCCTGCCAGTGCCCCGGAATGGGGATCCCCCTGCACAACCCGCTGTGCCCAGGTGCGTTCATTAACCTGTCCAGGGACTTGTGACAGCAGCGTGTCAGAGGCAAATCCCTTATATCAGTCTGGAAAGGAAGACCCACCCCCACCCGCCCCGATCCCCCATGCTCCCAGTCTCTATGTAACTAATTTTGTCATTTTTATCCATTGCCACTGTCTGCCAGCACTCTTGAAGGACTCAATTTAAGGAATAACTCACTTTATTAACAAATACACTGATCACAGAAGACTGTCACAGAGTCGGGGCAGGGATTGTCACTGACAATGCACTGACTGCAAGAACAAGTCTAAAGTAATACACAGGCTCTGATCACGAGTCAAAGTTTGAGATCATCAATGTTCACAGAGTAGAACAGCAGGTGTGCCCACAGGGGAAAAGCCAGGATCAGCCCATCAACCGAATCCAGAAGTTATGTGTATGTGTAACCTTTCCTAAGTTGTCCCTCCTCTTAAGTCACTGTTACACTATTTCTTTACACTTAGGTGAAGCTTGAGTGACTCTAGTCAAACATACTTTTGCTCTCGATTGGTGTTAAGTTCCCTTACTTTGCTCTCAAAGATATATTTAATAAAATAGAGAGCCTGTGCTCAGGGAGGGGTGGTCACACTTTGGAGGTGGGTAATTTTGGGATGGAGGTGTGTCACATCATTACAATGAGAGTATAAAGAGTGGGGTTCTTCTGTGGAGAGCGATTTCCCCACAGTTGCTGATTCAGGAACAGGACATCTCTATCCTGTGCTTGGCAGCTGCTGTGCAGTTTGTCAGCCATGAGGTACCACCGAGCTCCCATTCCTGCAGGGATCACAACACAGCCTGGCTGTGGGGTCTCCATCCCACTCCATCTTTTGTTTCATCCCTCCTTAGCATGTGCTTCAGGCTGCAGGGGGTGTTGCATGGGTACTATCATGGAATGAATTCTGTGCTTGCCAACTGCTTTTCCTCCTGGAAATAGCAACTGCATTTTACCCTAAATTTTCCTAATGTTACAGCTTCTGTTGGAATGTGACTATAACTTTAGTCTCAAGAGTTTTCCCCAGATGTCTCTAATTTTCCCCCATTTTCCCACTTAATCAACCCCATGACTGTAGTCACTCAAACTTCCCAATATCCAAATGGAGTTCAAGAGTGTTTCTCGCATTTGTATTGCATGGATTATCTGATGTTTGTAGGGGTGGCCAATAGGCTAATTGGTTCATAATAATACAACCTTGTTGCAGTGCATTTCTACACCCAAGCAAATGATTCTATAAGGAAAAGAGTTTCAGTTTACCTCTTAACACGAAAGGAAATTAAACTAGAATTTTCCATAGCCTTCTCGTTGTCATTGGCACAGAGCTAGCACAGGGGCGTTGATTGAGCTTTAGAAATGCTTCTCAACATCTGTAGCTGCTTCCACTGGCAGCAGGCCAATTTGTCCCTCCTAAGTCAGTAAGTATTTATGAAGGTGCACAAAGGAGCTCAAGTGCTTTTTCAAGGTGTCTTAGCTAGGTGTCAGAGGCTTCTCTGACACTTATGCTCAGCTTTTGTTTTGCTTCTGTATCGTTTGTCATTTTGTTTTTATTAAAACCTTTTGCTTTACAAAGCATACTCACAATATTATTTTAAGCCATTTTCTGTAAGGTGCTGGACACCCTCAGAGGTATTGAACTCTCACAGAGCTTATTACACCTGGCTCTTCGAAAAATTCAATACAACCTTCACCATATAATACCTTTATCAAGATTAAAAGCAAAAGGGTTAATATCAATAAAACAAATTGCTGTAGCAATTGCTGATCATCTAAAGAGGGTATCTCACCACCAGTGCTCTGCATCTTTCTTGACTGGTTCCAAAACATGATACATTTTCTCCAAATTGTGATGGACAAAGACCAGAGTCCTTTGTCCATTTTCTTGAGCTTGTTTCAGCAATTGTTTTAAGTCTTTATGTAGCAGTTTCCTGCTCAAGGTGAGGTTTGTTCCAACAGGGGTGGGCAGCAGCATTTAGGTGAATCAGCATTATCTTGAATCAGCATGTAGTTAAACCACAACAGTTGGTAAGATGTGACAGCAGCTGAGTAAATAAAACCATGTTCTGTAATTTCAATGAACTTACAAACATTTGAGTAATTACTTGTATCTACATTAACATTATCTATAAGTTATCATGGAATCAAAAAGATTTCTCATGCTTCTGTCACCAATATGTACAATTAACAATGCCTCTTTTTTCCAAATCTGCCACCACCCTATCAGAGCGTATTGCTTTACATTAGTAACTTAGGAAGAATGCAGTGGTGTTGATAATTATTTTTCAGTCTTTGACTTGCCCCACATTCTTTCAGATTCTGTTTGTATCCGTGGCAAACCAGAGCCTCTCACTGTGAAACTCAATAAAGTTCCATCCAAGAGTTTTCAGGTTTGTCCACAAAGTGAATCAAATGCTAAAAGCACAAGCATTTCAGCCTCAGTTAACCATACTTCCCCCCAGAGGCCAGATGGAGGCTTTTGCTGTAGAATATTCCTTTATTATTCCATTAATTGTTGTAAATTTAATTTTATGGCAACTAGGCATCATTCTTAAAAATATTTGCTGTTTTCTTTGTAATCACTAACACTTGAGCCCCTGCACAAGTTAAAATTCAATTGTAATTTTTTGAGGACCAACTTTGAGGAATATTATTTGAAGGTTTGGGGCATGTACTTGTGAGCCACTTACTGCTTATACCCACCAGGCAGGGTGGCTCGTTGCCGTCCCCAGGAACATGGGGGGTTTGCCATGGATTCTGTCAAATCAAATCCTGTCTTGCTGAGGAAGGCACATGCTCTTTCTGACGCAAAATTTTTTCCTGAGGTGTTCCTCATTCCTGCTATTTTTCCTCACCGCAGTTAAAGACTGAACCAGCTTGTGGTTGTCATCCCTGGAGGCACCATGTAACTTAGGTGCTCCCAACTTTCAGGCCTGGGTCACACCATTCTTTATCGAATTTGGGTCTCTCATTAGACCTTTCATTAAATTTGGACCTTTCATTAGGCCTTTCATTAAATCTGGACCCTGGAGTGTTAAGCTGGCAGACTCGCCATGCACGGTCCATCAGCTTCTCCGCAGAGGAACTGATCCAGCCTATTCCGTGCCCGTAACTCACCAGTCCTTGCACAAACTCATATGAGGAGCTTACAGGGCTTTGCTGGCCTGGAGCCTGTTTGTGTTAATCAGAGCAGAAGCAGCTTGCAAGCGGTCTGGGACCTTGGCAACAAATATTTTAAGAGTGTCTGGGAGGGCTTGGACGAGAGGATTTAGCCAGGCTGGGTCAATGGGAGCCTGCATGGGAGACTTCCTGCTGGGGTCTCTGTCATACATGGCCTGTACGCAGGCTGCCTCCTGCTCTGAGGCTGCCAAGTCAGAGCCACCCATAGTTTGAATTACCCGTGGGTCTCCTCTGTCCTGAGGGTCAGCACCGCCTGCCCAGTGTGCAGCCCGTGCAGTTAAGGAGCAATTGTGATCTCCTGGCGTGATTGTGAGGGATACTCCTGGTCCCCAACAGCCTTGCACTTCCTCCTCATTCAACAAAACCCTGTTGCCTCCTGTGAGGGACTCGCCACACATACTCAACTTCAGATTCTTCCTCTAGCCTTGAGTATTTTTCCTGCAGTTGTACTAAATCCTCTGGCGACCAGAGGTTTCTACGTGCAGGAGTGCAAATTTCACAGTCAGCACCAGTCTCAGTCTGAACTAATGGTCTCGAGGAGACCAGGCTGGAGTCAGGTTCAGAGGTCCCCGCGATTTCAACATCATCACCAGCAAACCAAACCCATCAAGTCTCAAGGTCCATATAATCTACCAGCTTCTGGAGCCATCTATCCGAAACAGGAGTCTGTTTTTCCAGGCCCTATTTCTCTGCATTCAGCTGCAGCAAACAGAATTTTAAGGTGATCGACCTTGGTTTTAAGACGGCTATTCTGAATTACAAGTTGATCAACTTGGATTCCCAGTTTTTCTCCTGCCTCCCTCTCAAAGGCTAAGGATGATTTTAACACCTCATTTTCTCAACACAGTATAATCTAGATCCAAAACTGGTTTGGAAACAAGGGTGTCCTTAGATTCTTTTGGTGCATGAGAAAACCATGCTCCCAAAACTGCACAAATGACATCTTTACCTCTTCCCACTTTAGATTTTTGCTCATCCTTACATTATTCGATGTGTTCTATGACTTTCTCTTCATCTTTCCAAAACTTTTGAGCCTGCTCCTTCCCAGCCTGGGAAGGAGCACATTTGTGTTTTCACAGCAGCCTATCCAGGGCAATCCTACTGATTGGCGCCAATTTTCTGTCAGGTAAAGGCGAAGGGAGGGTTTCCTCGAGCCACTTATATTTGATCAGTCTGTCAGCAGCCCAGGGAAGATGAGAGCCTTGTGCCTGACCAGCCTGTCAGCCCCCTCAGAATGGGGACCCTGCTGCACAGACCAGTGTATTGGAGGGTGGGTCGATTAACCTTCAGTCAAAATCCTTATTTCAATTTAGAAAGAGAGGTCTATGGGTTTGCAAGAAATGTTTTATAATTTTTAGTTATGAATATAGTATAGTTTTTTATATTGTAAGTTTAGTGTAGCTCAAATACCTTGAAAGGGCCTCTTGCCCTAGAATGTATTCTTATCATAGTTTGATAAGGGTTTCTAAGACAACCTGAGTCTCTGCCTGGAGACTCTTCTCTATTGGTTCTTTTCCCTGTCCCATTTCTGTTTTATGTATAATTATTCTCTCTGTCCATCACAGAATTTTTATCTTTAAGGCCCAAGAGCTTTGGCCACAGGTTGGCGAAATCTCTTGAGACCACTCCCAAACCTGTTTTGGATTTGTTAGAATTTAGGTAACTTAATCGGCATGTATTGTTTAGATGGTTTTATTGGTTTGTATATTTTATATCCACCCCTTGAACTGTCCGGAACAAAAACGCCCTGCAGCCCAAGGTTCAGGGTCTCTCTAAGGCACCTATCTGAGGCTGGGGGATCCCCTGACCCCCCCAAATAAAACCTCTGTTTCCTGAAAGTCTCAGAGAGATCCCTCTTTTTACCACAGCCATGACAGTGTGAGCCAAACTGTCTGTGAGCCAAGACCCCACCAAGTATCGTAGTAGCGTATCAGAGCTACCGGGAGCCCAAGCTGGGCCAGAACCAGATACGCAACGCTACAGAGGCCCCTCCTGGATTCTCCCTGATCTTAGTCAGTGTGTCATTAGTTTTGTCAGGTATGCTACCCCGGCAGGAGCCCTCAAAGGACTCACACTAACAGTTTATGGAACAACACAGTTTATAAATATAACAGAAAATTGTGACAGATTGAGGTTTGAGGATTGCCAGTGATAGTATCTGACTGCAAAAACGTATTCAAAGCAACACATGGATAATCCCTAGCAAAAGCTATCTCAAGATAATCAATCAATGTGTGGAGAATATGGTTCCTACCCAACAGAGGTGCCTGCAGGGCCTGCAGGGAAGAGGTAGGTTCAGCCCAACGACTGACCCCAGAAGTTACAACGGAGACTTCCCCAACTTCTCCCCTTTCTTTAAGTTTCGGTGGAGCTTGAGCAACTCCAGTCATACAGCAAGGGATGGTTGTACCTTGGGGATGGGTAACTTTGGGATGGAAATGTGTAGCAGTATATTATAAATGCATATTGTGGAGTTGGCTTTTTGCAAATATTGAGATGAATGCTATATGTATAATGTAAGAAGGTTGTACTGTATTTCCTTTTATTTATGGAATTTAAAAATGTGATGAAGGTATATTTTCTGATTGTAGCATACTGTAAAAACAAAAGAGTTTTTTTTCTTTGTAACATCTAAACTGACCAAGCCAGAAGGCAGGAGGAGTTATCCTTCATTCCTGCATGAAGATTCCTGATAAAGGACAATTGAACCTCTGTTATCAAAGATGACCAGAACCTTGAAAGAAGGATTTATAAGATCTATGCTACCAGACCACCAGATGGAGTGGAGCCAACGACAGATAAAGCTGCCAGATAAAATACTTGGGAGGAATTGAAATTTTACAAAGAAAAACATACCCAAAATGAATGTTTGAATCATGCATTAGAGTCTGTTGAACATGCAACACAGAGATCCTTAAAACAAAGTATCTGAAAGGGGTGAGGTTTGCTGGCTGGCTTGGTGCCAGGCACCCTCGGCTGGCCGAGAAGCTTTCTTTTCTGTCTCCTAATTGTCTGT
>VWYO01009386.1:0-21241 GCA_013400275.1 Rhadina sibilatrix | reverse complement strand
TGAGAGAGTTGGGGTTGTTCAGTTTGGAGAAAGGAGGACTCTGGGAGATCTTTTAGTAACCTTCCAATTACTAAAGGGGCCTACCAGAAAATGAGAGGAAATTTTACAAGCGTGTGCAGTGACAGGACAAGAGGGAATGGTTTTAAACTGAAAGAGGGTAGGTTTAATCTGGCTATCAGGAAGAAATTCTTTACTGTGAGGGTGGTGAGACACTGGATCAGGTTCTCCAGAGGAGTTGTGGATGCCCTCTCCTTGGAAATTCAAGGTCAGGTTGGGTGGGGCTTTGGACAACCTGGTCTAGTGGAAGGTGATCCTACCTGTGACAGGGGGGTTGGAACTAGGTGATCTTAAAGGTGCTTTCCAGCCAAATCTATCTATGATTCTATGATTCTTACTGGGTTAAGCAGTTCAATCTACAGGGCAAAGAAGAACAACAGAAAAGGACTTTGTTCTTATATTCCTACTGCTGTTTTTTACATATGGGTGCAAGTTTGTACAATAAGATTCTCATAATATTCTTACAATTCTTACAATAAGAATATCATATAAACACCTCCCTGTACCAGTCTGTCAGCTGTGTGTATAATATAGAAAAAGCCATCAGATTTTCTCTTACTTTCAATTCAACATCAAAGCAGCTATAAATGAAACAACAGTTATGAGGTTTAAGCAATGAATTAAAAAAATACTTGTAACTTTGCCACTGATTTTTATTATAAAGCTCTGTTGCGCTCTAGCCTGAGCATTTTAAAACATCCTGTGACTGTAAATGATATTTTGCTGCTAATACTAAAATACATGTTTTAGTTCAAAAATGAAGTCAGTTTTAAATACTATGAGTCTTATTTGTCAGTGATAAATATGCCAAGTTCTTCCAAGAATTATGCAGACTTCTCCTTGATTTGGTACTACCTACCTCCACAAAAACTTGTGCAAGGAGGATGGTTTCAACAGTCAAATATTACCATCTATGAAATTCTTTTAGCAGTAGTGGTTTTCCCAATAATATTGTTAATATTCATTAATAAGTATTGTTCTACTCAAGAAGGGGCAACTCGACATACTCGTGACTTTCTAAATATTTCTAAATATTATTATTATTGCCTAAGTTCTAAATTATATTATTATTGCCTAAGTCATGGATATTATTGCCACATCATGGCTAAAAGCACATAAAATTCTAAATAAAACAAGATACATAACCCCTAAACGACATGGAAGCATATCCTATTTCCAGAGCACATGCTTGGTCTAAAATGTTTCCAGCCACTTCCTATGCTTCCCACTTTCTATCTCACCCCTAGGACCACATGCCAAAGACAGGCTTCACTCCCACAAAAGTCCCAGCTTCTTTACTCTACAGGGCACTGACTACAGTATTTTTGGGGCAAAGTATGTGATATGATAATTTGCCTCAGATACTGTCAGAGGGAGGAAACCAGGAGAAGATGACAGCAAACAGCTCCCCACACCACCAGGTTTGTTGCAGGAGCAGCTGGTGTGGATTTGTGTCTGGACTGCAGAGACCCAGCTCTGCCATTACTGCTGGTTGAGCTGCACCCTTCCACAGCACCTGTTCTGGCAGGTGTGTAAAGTCTGAGGGCCAGCATGGGGACTACATTTCATCTAAGTACCACACGTTGTCAAACCTTGGGACATGAACGTGGGTCATTAGTTGGCATAACTACACCAGATCAGACTGGCAAGAACAGCTCCACAAAAGCCTGAACTCCCTTTGAACTGGTCTCTGTTGCTCCACAGTATCATGGGCTCAACTGTCATATCCATGCTCCAGGAAATGAAAGATGGTCTTCCTCTACTCAGGAATCCTACAAATGGAGAGCAATGCATGCAAATGTTGAAGTTTTCTTGCTTGCTCCAACAATCAGTGAGTATCTCATTGACAATATAGATCACATCTTGGAAAAATTTATAAGCCAAAAAATACCAGTTCACTTAAAGCTATTAAAATTATTGCATGAAAGAAATACGATACCTGTTTGTTGTTTTCATTGGTACAATGCAGCCTTTTAAGGGACACAAAGTGTCTTATTTTCCTAGCAACAGAAAACAATTTGTTAGCATTTCAAATTGTAAAGAGAGAAGTGAAGTAAATTACTATTTTCTAAAGGAGAGATCTCCAAGCCTTCAGGAAAACAGATGCCAAGCCAAACACCAGCAAGACAAGTGGGTGACAAGCACTCCTTCAGCAAAACATTGGGGTTTTTGTCCCAAGACATCTGAGCCTTCTGTTGGTCCAGGAATTCTCCTGCACATCTGGGAGCTGAATTTGGCAATGTGTCTGTTCAAAACTGCAAAGGTGGGAACACGTACAAGCACACACACAAACACGGGGGTTTGCCCCGTTGCTAAATACATGGAGGTTCATGTCAAACTTACAGATGCAGAAAGCAGAGAGAAGGCCCTAAAACCCAGAAAGCAATTATGTTCTGGACAAGTTAGTTACCCTCCTTGACCGACCACAGGTGTTATCTTCACGTGCTGCTGGATACTGTCTCCTGATTTTCTCCGTGCGTAGTAAACTCCTTGCCATTCCTAAAGAAACACACAAAACAGAGACAGCATCTGAGCATATGTAGCTTGCAGTCAAATACTTGTTTATTCCTGCACAGTCCATGTGTACTAAATTATTATTTTTATTTCATGGCTGTCTTTTTAAAAGTTGTATAAAATTAATGTACTCTTAAGTATAACACAGAGAGAGAGAGTGAGCAGCAGCTATTCACCCAATGGAGAGCAGCACCTTTAACTGACATAAGGACAGTATAATTACGTTCCTCTTAGGAGAAGGTATTTTTTACAAGGAACTTTACAATATTTACAAGGAACTTTACAATTTTTACAAGGAACTTTAGGTATCATCTGTTTATAGAGGTGACAAACATTCTTGCTAGGTGCCACCATAAGAAGTGGCTGCAACACATCCAAAGGATATCCCTTGGCACCAGCAGAAATGAGCCCTGTGCCAAACACCATTTGGCTTTGAAGTTGTCAGTGATCATACAATATATATGATAAATTTCAGAAGTCCTTGATCTAAAGATGTCCCTTCAACTAGCCTCAAAGAGGAAAGACCTTAGGGAGGGAACTACCTGGCAACAGGGTAGGATGAAGTTGGAAAATGGGTAGAAGGTACCCTTGAGCAGACAGTGCTAGCTGCTGGGCAGCCCATACAAATGAGGGGGAGCACAGCAGGAGTGGCCTGTAGGTATTGCTAATGAACCAAGGTGAACCTGCAAGCAACTCCAGACAGTGACTCACAAAGCTCCGATCATTGCTGGATGTGACTCAAAGGTTCAAGAACTCCCCAAAGGTCTGGAAGCAGAATGTGAGACGGGGAAGGGTAACAGGTACTTCTGCACCCCAGGGGAGATGGGATAAGAGACTGCTGCATGGATTAGGGGAACGTGCTACCAGGCCCATCACCGCAAGGACAGGAGTTCACAGAGCACGGCAGATATTCCAGCTATAGTTATTAGGGAAGCAGCTGGCACCCCAGTGGGTGCCAATACATTTTGGTGCTTTAAGTATGCAGTAAGTGAAGGCTCTGCTGTTTGACAGAAGTTACACATTTTGGTTGGGTGATTCAGGATGCGAGAGACTGACTGAGGGACAAAGTGTTATATTCCAACTAAAAAAGCTCCACAGGCTCTAAGCAAAACAGGAACACAGAAAACATTCTGATACTCATCTTAACCCAGCAAATCAGCAGGAGTTCAGTCAGATCCTAAAAGCAAAGCTAATGAAATCTGTAGTTACTTGTCTGTGGCATGGGCTGTTGTGCTTAGATATCTGAGAAACAGAATTCTGGTCTTATATATGTACTTATGAAGAACACATCTTGTGTTCTTAAACTTACAGCAATAAAAAACAAATTGGAATAGAGCCCTATAGCAATTTCACATGAGTTTGGTTTATTTGCTTACCTTTCCTTTTTTAATAAATGTGTTTATGTTGTCCAGAAGATCTGAAGAGTTTTTATCACTTTTAGGTAGTTCAGTGAGCTCCTTGCCAATAAGTTCTCCCTTGCAGTACCCCATCATCCGTTCAAAGGCTGGATTAACATACTGCCAAAAGAAAGGTACATTAGGACAATGTCAAAAAGAACTTATTTAAAGACTAGTAAGTTATATGTAAGTATCGAAGTGTGACAAGTTATATGCTAAAGCCACAACCACACCCTCCTACAATTCAGTGTTTCCTATATAAAAACTCTGTCACAGTGAAACGTTTTATTCAAGTAAGAGTCTAAACAGAGAAGGCAATATGTAATCTATCAGAAGGCACAGAAACAGAACTAATGCAGGTTTTACCAGAAACCACATTACTGAAAACTATAATCTAAATGAAGCTACAGAAGGAAAATCTTAAAAATTCAGCAGGCATCACTGTGCAGCAACCAGAAATTAAGCAGCTTATTGCACAAAGCTTTCTAATGGGCAACAAAACTACAATACTGATACAGAACAGGCACAACTGAGCCAAGATCTGTTTGCAGTTCCCCTTTCCAAATTGTATAAAATAGTTAACTTTTCCCCCCCTACCTGAATGACATGATCTTCACTGGTTATTTCCACAGCTTCCTGACAATGGTCTAATGCCGTAAACACTGCATTGCAAGCCCTGAAAGTAGCAAATGATTAGCACATTAGTTTTATTGTTAGAACATTTTGTTCACTATAAATACGTGATTAAATTGTACTTATTGATAGATGAACCACAAAGTAGCAGTTGTTTTGACTAGACCATGTCACTATCTCTATTATGACTTTTTCAGAACATCCAGCCTCAGACATCCTTGTTGTTAACGTGCTTTTACTGCAGATTACATTGTAAAAGTGCTCATAGGTACTGCAGCATCTTAATAGTACACTTGTGTCTACACACATGCTCTGAGCAGCAGGAACGAGCAATTTAACAGTAAAAATAACACATTACTATTACATCAGAAAGTTTTTTTTGTGATCATTAAAGATTGGGAACACAAAAATCATGACAGCAGATATATACAAAGTTCTCAGTACAGCAAATATATTGGCATCATCAAAGAAACTGTAATACAACAGAGTTAAAGGAAACAATTCAAGACATCTCAAAGTTCTAGTCCAAAAAATATCAATTTTTCTTCTTCCAAGTAAGAATGCAGTGACTTTATTTCCATACATCATGATCTTTCAGGACCCAGATGATCTTTGTTACCCATTTTTTTTCAGGACTATCCTTGAACTAATGCAGGAAAGCAAAAGCCTTATCTTCTTGCTACGGAATTCAAATTGCTTAAATTATGATTTTCACATTAAAATTAATATAGGCTTCTAATAATAGGGAAAAATGTATATCTCATAGAATCGTAGGATGATTTGGGTTGGAAGGGACACAAAGATCATACAGTTCCAAGACCCTACCATGGCCCAGAAGAGTGAATACTAGAAGAAACAACTCAGGCATACTTGCTTTGATAGATGTCAGTACCTCATCTTTGAGTTGGTCTAAAGACAAACCAATCATCTTCTATATAACTCTCATTGCAGGGCGCAAAAACACACTGTGCATAAACATTCTTGTACAATTATTACTTAAAAGGAACATTTTGCTTTCAGGCTGAATAGTAGGGTTTGAATTAGTACCACTGACTAGAGAATTAAGAAATACAGGACATGGCTACTTCTGCTTAATGTGGAAGTAACTCAAAACAAAGTAGGATGCACAAAGAGACATACACAGACATGCAGCCATGTGCATGAAGATTTGTAGGAAAAAGGTATTTTATACAGAAGATGACAAAAGTGTTTCTGCTCATATAATAAAAGGACCTCAGAGTGTAATTTTATATGTGATTTTCTGGCAATTCAAGCTGGTTCCCAAGTGTGATTTTGTGCTGTGTGAAGGAACTGATTTTTCCCAGTGATAGATGCCTGTCTGGTGCTAACAAATGTAATTACATAGACTTTCTGTAAAAAACACACACAGGTATGCTTGCAGTGTTCAAGCCTTAGTACTTTCCTTTAGATCTGGCAAGCAAGCCAGCAAAATTACAAGTTTAAATGGCCCATATCCCCTTTAATTAGCACACAGATTAGTTAGGACACACCTGTCCAACCAAGTTTCAAATGAGAACCACCTATATGGAAAAGCAGAGTCCATGCTAGGAATGGACTTCTGACCACTGTCATCTACTGCTCTCTGGGGCTGGTGACACTTTTTCATCACATTTCTCATGTGTCTGAATGCGTGACATATCCTGAGTTTAATTCTATCAGCCAACTTCCTGCATTCTCTTCCCTTTCACTTTGACAAAACTGTGTAGAAGACCTGCAGATCAGCAACAAGCAGCAGAGACGTGCCGTGCAGCACTTTCCCCCACTTAATTAAACCACACAAATGAAAAAAAAAAAAAAAAATTATACTTGAATGTCATAACCAGTATCAGTTCTGATTAGTTTTTAATGGCATCTGCCTAAAAACACAGAGGCAGAGGAAAGACATTCCTGCTGAGTTTTGGAAAATGACCATTAAAATTGTATAAATGAAAATTCAATTTTTTCCCCTGAAATTTTATTTTAATTGCAGTTTGCATGCATGAATATGCAATCACTCAAAATGCAAAGTCGCTTTGGTTTCAGTTTGCAAAGAAAATCTTAGAAAAAATCAACTTCTTAAACAGAGACACTGAAACTTGTAGAAAAGTGATAGTATTTTCTGTAGATGGAACTGGAATTGATTTATGCCACAGAGAGAACAGCCCCTTCTCTGCATTTCTTTCCTATAATTTTATATGGCTGCACTGCAAAAATATCTACATGCATGCAAAAGCACCTATATTAAATACAGAAATAGTCATATTAATGAAAAAGTACATGTGGGAATAAACATCATTTAACTTTTCACTTTTACATAAAACTGTGCTCCTGGCCTGCCAAGTCTTGGCCAAACAAGAGAATAAAAACTCAGAGCTGAATCAAGAGATCATTCAATTCAAGCCTTTGAATATGTAAGCTCAGATATACAAGATCAAGAATGACTTTGTAAAGTTTTGCCATCACGTAAATTTGCAGCCCACACCTACACTGACTGAGATTTCTCAGGGTACCAGTTACTAAAGCACTGAGCTCGTCCTTTATGAAATAACAGAAGGAGAAAATACAAAAATGCAGTATAAAAGCCAACCTACAGATGCAAGGCACACATATGCGTAGCTGGGAAGAGGCAGAAGGTAACATGATACAATTATTTAGGCCGAGAGGCTGCTGTCTGCAGTTTCTCACACCTGTACGTACCGTAGTTTGAACTGAGAGCGCACCTCCCCGTGCTCTATTTGAACCAGCTCGTTGTAACAGGCAGTCACGCTGCTGTTCTCCATGAATTGCTGGAAGACAAATCGAGAGTGCGTGAGAACAGGCTGCAATAGTTTTAAACTGTTAGCTCTGTTTCTGCATCTAAAACTGTAACTTTTTAAAGAGGGCGGGCATGAGGCCAGCAAAGGCCCACGGGGGTGATTAAGCACCTCTGCTGTGAGAGAGGCCACGAGAGCTGCGACTTTTCAGCCTGAAAAGGAGAGCCCTGAAGTGGAGAACAAACCAAGGCACATCAACATCTGAAGGGAGACCGTAAGAAGACAGAGCCAGCATCTTTCCAGTGGTGCCCAGTGACAGGACCAGAGGCAACAGGCACAAACAGAAGCAAAGGAGTTTCAGGGAGCCTGAACAACACCAGGCAACACTTTTATTTACTGTGAGGGTGACCTGGGCACAGGTTGCCCAGAAAGGCTGCAGAACCTCCCCTCCTTGGAGATGTTCAAAAGCTATGTGGCAAGGTCATGGACAACTTGCTTTTAAGGGGCTTGAGCAGGGAGGCTGGGCAAGATGATCTCTAGAGGTCCCTTCCAACCTCAACCATACTTTCTTTTCTGGCAGAAATAAGCTTTTGTTGTACATTTTGTGTTTGTGTGAATAACCATCCTTTCCTAGTTTTTAAGACAACACAAATATCTAAATACAAAGTAATTTATAAAAATCCTTTACTGGATTTTCCCATTTGGTTTTAGCAACCCAACAGATAGTCTAAACCCCCCCCAAAAACAGTCTGACACAAAAACATTGCCTTGATGTTTTATTTCGAATATTGATCCTTAATTCAGAATGGAAATGGAAAAACCTTAGAGACATAAAACACACATGCTAAAAAAAAAAAAAAAAGGAGGAAAGAAAGAAGACTATATTTGGCTCTTGTTTCTAAGCAAATATTGCAGTTAAAGCTCTGAAAGTGAAGTAACTTTGCTTCACAAGTAATCTTACTGAGCTGTCACTGAATTCAGAAGTGCACAAAAGTATACAAAGTAAGAAGCATGACTACAGTGGAGAAAACCTTTACTCCAGACAAGAGAGAATGGTCTCTCTCTGTTAGGTCCAAAAGGCCTTGTGCCTGCTCCTGCTGAAATCAGAAATTTTATGTTGCTACAAAAGAAGTAGATTCCGTGACTTCAGTTGAAGTTTATTGATCAGTCACATGCCCTGGCTTTAGTTATCATGGGAAATGCCCTATGTTGTCACTGGTTCTCACAGCACAGCTGCATGCACAGTCCAGGGCAGCATGCAAACCTCCAAAGAACAGCTTTCAAGAACTCTGTGCTTCTGTCCTGTATGAAACACTGTGTTTTGGAGACGAGGGGCTTAATTCCAACTTGTGAGCAAAATATAAAAAAAGTAAAACTAAAACTGTTGGCATGGGTCTGTTCCACTCCTTAATGCTGAGCTCTTAAAATATTTCTGTAACTTTCACTTCACACACTACAGAATGCACGGGAAAACAAAAGGTACAGTATCAAGTTGGCAGAAGCAAAGGTGTAAATAATATTGTGGGTTTGCATATCAAACTGCCTGCAAACAAACTTCTGCAGCAGTGTAGACTTAGATTTTCAGTTTTAGGGTGCTCTTTTAAATATTCAAATACATTTGAGCTGAATTTAAAGCAATAAGAACAAATCTATCAATAATATAAAATTAATCCATTATAAAATTTATCTTATCCACAATGGCAACTTATTTTATTAAATAGACTTACTAGAATATACTAAGACTCTTTACAAATTAAATTTTATAGTAGTGTGTTTTACTGAAAAAATTTAAAATTTACTGAAAAAAAATTTAAGCACCACTGTTCACTGACAAAACTCTTGGCACAGATCTTTTGCCCAGAATCAAGAACTGCAGCTTATCAAAGTGCCACCCATGCTCTAACTATTGTACAGTCTTCTGCAGATGTAGAAAATCACTTTATCTAAGTTCATAGTGCTGATGCTGGACTTCCACTGGCTGAATCAAAACTGAGAAATCAACTGGGACATGAAAACAGCAAGAAATATTTAGTTTTCTTATCTGTGCTTTTAATGTGACACAAGAATAAGAAGATCCCTGAACTCTCAGATATTAGAAGGCAGACAAAACACTTTCTTTAAAAAAAAAATTTCGTATTTATGCAGTACATTTTGATTTAATTAACACATACTCTTAAATTGTTTTTACTTCATTATAATGGGATTCCACTGTTTTACAAAAAACTCAGTACAAGCCACAAGAGTTATAAACTAGCAGGAATGCATCCTTCTTTTTTCTTAGCAGTAAAAATTAATTTTAATATTAAAGATTTCTTTTATTCCAATCCAGAAAGTTTTAATAGTATCTGGTCAACGAGAATCAACATTTGGTTAGGAAAAGAAGTTCAAAATACAAGAAAAGGTTGTAATCCAGTAACTGGAAACATTAAGATCTCCTGTTTGCTGATTTAAATCATAGCTAAAAATCAGTCAGGAAGCTAAATCACACATTCAAATTAGCCCATCCTAAGTAGGCCACCACTATTAGATTTCTGAGGCTGAGAGGAAAAGAAATCAGCATAATTAGTGTACTGGATTAGCAACAGCATTAATATACAAACACAAAAGCTGTTAATGATATAGAGGGAAAATCAGATGCAATAAAGTAGACTTTTTTGAGAAGAAGGAGGAACACCCAAAAGTAAGTAAGTATAATTTAAACAGGTACCATTTTCCAAAAAGTAAATTTCATTTTTGCTGCTGAGGAAAAGACTCCCCACAAATACTACCTCTCTGTTTGAAGAGAGGTATTTTTAAATATTTGTGTGGTAATGGATTTAGTCCCTACTGATCCCCATCCAAGCAAAAATAATTCCTATGTCCACCCCACAGCAAAAATAGAAACTTTGACATCAGATGTGTTTTAAAGTCTTGAAAATAATTCCAATGGGGAATTGCATTATGCAAGCTCCCTGATAAATTTGGGACAGCAAGAGAGAGTAGTTAGCACAGCTGTCAGGTGCAAAAAGATTTTTCTTTCCAAGGCAGAGAGCACCACTGAGCCACGTCTCACAGCCACAGAGTCTCCTCTGAGTTTACTCAGTGCTACACCTACAGTTTTAATCTAGCTCACAAAACACATTGCCCTGCATTGTGTTCAAATGAAACACTAGACCTGAGAAGTAATAAACTTTTCCTTGAAAAATATTAAAGCCAGAGAGAGAGAGAGAGAGAGAAACTACACTAATAAAGTAGGATATCCTTGTGCTGACCTTTCTCTTAGACTCATATTTCTGATTTTCAGAGCATTTAAGTGCTTTAGAAATGCTTTGGCCCCACAAAACCCTTGCAGTAGAGGCAAGACCTTATACCTCTTTTTTTGGGAGATGATCTGAAAATTACATTCTTGTTTTAATTCTGGTTAATTCTTTATGTTCTGCTGTATAAACAAACTTGGGCTGAATGTGAGTTAGCTCAGACACTGGACTCAAGTATGAGCATAGGAGATTGAGATTTTTTTACCTGGGTTTAGTCCATCTCTTCCATGATTTTCCTTACTACAGGTAATTTTCCTAAATATATGTATATTTAAGAAAATATATATAGTTAATTCTAACTCCAGATGTGCTTCTATTGTTTAAGTACACATCCTTCCTTATGACTGGCTAACTTAAAAAAATAGAGCTGGTTTATTTTAGAGTAACATAACATCAATATCCATCCAAAGCCACTCACAAAGATCAGGAGAGGGTAAGCAACCTAGATTTTCAGAGATGAGAACTCCTGTCTTTCTGCTCTTTCCTACAAAGCCCTTTGAGAAACAGTATGAACAGTTATCTTCCCTTCTGCTGCTTGTACAGGAGTGTCTCTAACTCTGTACTGAGAAGAACTGATGCAAACCAACATAACAGACATAATGGGGGGAAAAAATTGTTCTTCACATCACGAACTGGACCAGGTTTGTAGTCCCATTAGAAGAGAAATCCAGTGACCTCAGACACACAGAGAGGTCTGGGTGACAAGTCAGCAGGCTGTGATAATGTTAATCAGAGTCTCCCACCCTTGTTCTTACTGCAGTCATAAACAACACCCAGCCAGACCACACAAAGTAATCTCAGTACAGCTGCTATTCTGAAAGGACTAGCTAGATCACAGACCTTTCTGTTTCATATGCTTCTGGAACACACTCTTGAAAAGAAAATTAAATCAACTGCCACTGGTTTCTTAACAATAAATTTCTGACAGAAGAGGACTGTGTAATTTTCAGTTTGAGGAAGCAGAAGTGTCTGTAATTTATGAAGTTACGATGTTTTCTGTATGACAGAGGCATTTTATACATACCCTATCAAAGCCTGCATCAAGAAGGGGGAGAACAGAAGACTCTTCTTGGTCAGCAGATCTACAANTGGACTCATTCCAGCACCTCAGTGTCTTTCTTGCACTGAGGGGTCCAGAACTGGACACAGCACTCCAGGTGTGGCCTCCCCAGTGCCCAGCACAGGGGGACAATCCCTGCCCTGCTCCTGCTGGCCACACCATTGCTGATCCAGGCCAGGATGCCATTGGCCTTCTTGGCCACCTGGGCACAGCCTGGCTCATCTTCAGCTGCTGTCAGCAGCACCCCCAGGTCCTTTCCAGCCACTCTGTCCCAGCCTGTGGCTCTGCCTGGGGCTGTTGTGACCCAAGGGCAGGGCCCAGCACTGAGCCTTGTTGAACCTCACACCATCGGCCTCAGCCCATGATCCAGCCTGTCCAGATCCCTCTGCAGAGCCTTCCTGCCCCCCAGCAGATCAGCACTCCCACCCAGTGTGGTGTCCCCTGCAAACTGCCTGAGGCTGTGCTCAATCCCCTTGCCCAGGTCATTGATACAGAAATTAAGCAGGGCTGGTATATTGTTTACTATAAGGGGGGACAACACTTGAGGATTAGATGGCACAAATCTGACATAGTTCTCAAAACATAATGAACTCGGTGAGAAGAGTTCTTCCTTAAATACATAAAATCATAATGTTACAGAAGTTGGTGCAACAGTCTTCTAATATAGGTATTTGCAGCTTTTATACAGCTTGATAGCTACTCCTACAGCAAACCTGACAGATCCTCCAGAGAAGTCCTGTATCTCTTTACATACATAGAAGGGGATTGCAAAAACGTATGAAGAAGAGAAAAGACATTCTGTGATAGCCTATGAGAAATAATCTAAAAAAAAGTTATCAAGATAAAGATGAAGCTAAGTTGTAAAATCTTGTTCGGCAGCAAATTTACTCAAATCTTGGTAGTAATAGTTCTCCTGCCATTCTACTTCCTAATATTTAATTGATCTAGGAAATGAATAAAAATGGCAATGGACTCAGTAATGTGTAGGAGTTCTAACAGTGGTATTTGAAGGTATTTGATAAATATATATTTGAGTCAGTAAGAATTCTTCCTAAATGCATGGGTTATGAATTACTGAATAAGGGTTTAAGGACAACATTCTGGTGAATTTAGCATCAACACGATTGAAGTTTGCCCTATCACCCAGTTCAATAAACAAAAATTTGTTATTTATCTAGTTATTTCTTTTGGAAAGTAATACACAGTTTCCTGGTTTGGATTTGTATTTTCTTTTTCTCTTAGACAAAACTCAGTATCTGTCTAACTTTCTTACTATGCAACCCATCATGAAGGTGACAGAGGTAATACTAGTCAGCACTAAAGGAAAGTTGTCTAACACTCAAATGAAACATCAAGCATCACTAGCCCGTATTCTCTAGGTGAGAAATACTACATTTTTTCTGTAAGACTTGCTGGTAAGATATTTTCTGTTATTAAATAACTGCTACAGATTAAATAACTGTTCTTATGAAATAAAAAAAAAAAAAAATAAACCCTTCACAAACCAGTAATACTTACGTGCGTGGAACCACAGCAAGTATTACAGTATGCTCTGATAGCTCTGTGGCACGAATAGACCTGAGGAAACAAAAATTTCTCAGTTTTACTGAATGCTTTCTCAATATTGCTCTGAGTACCTTCACTGAAAATACAAGTTAAAGTCAGGACTGGCAGACACCATTGAGGCTAGACAATACAATACTGCACTGCCAAACCTAACTATCCCCGTTCAGACAAACCACTTTCATGTTACCACCAGATTTCTCATTCTGCTCTATGCAGGTAAGAAAGCAAGAGCTCCAAAACCACAGAGTACAAACATCAGCTTTGCAGACCCACTCTTATGACCTAGCAAAGGTTTCTCCTGTGTACTCAGCTTATCTGGGGCAGACTGCCCTGAATGCGTGAGTCGAGAAAGGTCAGTCCATGCAAAGCATCTTCAACGCCCTTGACTAATTTAAACAAGAACCTCTACCCCTCTCATATCTACCACTGTCCTTCCAGACATTGCAAAATTTTGTTTAGAGGGTTTCAAGGCATGAAAGTAAGAAAAGCAGGCACAGCAAATTACAAAAGACTACAGTTTATTAAATACAGAATAAACAAAATTTTACCATGTGGCGTATTATTGAGAAACCAAAAAAGATATGACCAGCTATCAGAAGAACACTCTGTTTGTGTTTTACTGGCTAATGATAGGGGTTTTTTTCACTCATATCACACTGTTCTGAATAAACAATCTTTATGTTTATCTGGTGGTCTTTTAGAAGAACTTAGACCAGCACAAGTATTTGAGCATTAAAATGCCCCTTGTCATAAACATGGCAAACTTCAGCTCATGGCAGACTAGAAGCACAGTATGGTGCAAAATGTATGCTTCAGCTGAAACAGTGTATTTTAGCACAGGACCCCAATACTAAGCACTTGTAATATTAAAGCAGCTTAAACACAACCATGTGAACTAGAAGAATGATGCAAACTTTTGCAAAAAATTGGCAGTGCCTGGCCTTGTGGACAAACAAACATATTCCTTTGAAGTCTGCAATTTCAGACTTTGCTGCAGCAGAAAGTGGGGAAAGAAGCAGCACCCAGAGTAGGGAATACTTTCACAAGAGCTTTGGCTTATGCTAGAGATAATTCTGCAATTCAGCTTTGGAATAATGTAGTTTTCATATTGTTATCCTCTTACAGATGTACTCAAACCTCCTGGCCTCAGCCCCCAAACTTCCATTTTGCTACAATTTTAGGTGTTCATTTTTTGTTTGTTGTTTTTATCTTCTTTCCCGCACCCCTATTTTTTTGGTTTAAAATTAGGTGGTTTGGTTTCATACAACATGTTCTGAAGCTTAAGAGAAGCATAAGGTTACCTGCAGATATCTTCTGCATCAAAATATTTGGAGTTCCTGTGATCTATAACAATTATTTCTTGGTGCTTGTCCAGGAAACATTCCAGTGCTGACTCCAGAGTCCAGGCAACATTGCACCTGTATCCTGCCCTGTCACAAGCCCACCAGAAACCATTGCTTTGGTTGTCTTCTTTTGCAAAGATCAGCAAAACCTGCGGGGGGTGGAAAACAGCAGCACCACGTTAAGCACATAAAGTAGTCCTCTGCATGGAGCAAATCTTAACAAACACTTCTGCCCTTTGGAAGATTGAGTCTGCTTTAAAAGTGGGAAGCTTGAACCACAGGTTGTAAAACAACCAACGCAGTAGTACAGCTTTCTTAATGGATAGAGTGGTCATCAATAGATAATCAATAGTTAACTGTTTTTTAAACGAGGATTGGTATTTAGGACAAAAGCAGCTTGCCACATGATGACTCTTTCCAAGCTCCCATTCCAATTCAATCAGTAACCAGCCAGAGTGTTCAAATATCATTGCCACTCTCATCAGGCCACCCCAGCTACACACTTTTGATTGTAATGATCTGTCTGAAATGCAACTGCCTTAATTATCACTTATCATCCCTGAAGACATGGGCAAAAAATTAACACAGTTTTATTTGTTCTTTCTTCTTTAACTACAAAAGAGGGCATTAACCAATATTATTTCAAAGCTGAAAAGGACAATAGGAAAGCAGGTATATACAGGAGGAAAAAATATTCAAATGTGTGAGATTTTTACCCAGTAAATTTTATCAAACCGTTCCTAAGCATATAAAGTAGTTTAGATAATTTCAACTGAACACTTAAGGAACTACTCACACAAGATCAAGTAGGAAGTGTACTGAGATGCCACTCTAAAGATCAAGGAAATGCTGTAGGAAGCCTGTTTACAAGCTAACACACAGAATAGAAGCTGAAAACAGCTGTATTTCTGCGCCTCTCATGTAAAACAAAGTGTTTTGCAGAGAGAATAATTTTTTCATTCTTGCCCTGTAATGCACAATTCATCAGTCTCCAATTTATTCATCCAAGTCATGCAGACATTCCCCATTACACCTTCACATACTTACCATAGCGACTGATAACTGACCATGCTACCCTATGTGTCAGATGAAGAAAAGGGCTAATTTTGTGCAAATATGCTGTGAAAAAGAAGGCCTCAAAAAGTCAAAAAGTTTGTCCACAGCTATTAAAATTGCACAAAAAGTCAGCAGCCAGAGACTGGTCATGTATAAAGCAAAATCCTGTTCATTTCACAAGTAAAAGTCACCCCCTGACCTTACTGAAACATCCTGTCCAAGAAAAATATGGGAAATTTTGCTCCAAATGCCTGAAGGAAAGGTCAATAATCCTTTATCCTCCTTGCTTAGTGCAGCTGAGGTGTCAGCACATGAATTTCAACACCATGTCTAGAAGTTAGAAAAGGTGACAATAGCTTTCCTCTTATCTTTAGCTGTCTGGATTGTTGAATTCTAAACAATAAAAAAATCAATCATTGTTATCGTGACAGGACAACCAGTCAGAGTTTCATTAAACAATGGAAGAAAATTATATGCTCATAATTTCTGTAAATACTAAGAAGGTAAAAGTTTCAATGTATTGGAAGGGTTTTGATTGCAGTTATCAACGGGCAGATTTGGTTTACTGGCACTTAACATCCAAGGTAGCTTTTGTCACTCTTCCTAATCCCTGGGTTTTTTTCCCAGCCATCAAAGTGTTGGAAAGCAGTGACGTGACCAAGCTGCAGATCTTCTGATTCCTGAGTGAAGTCCCTCTTCTGATATAATCTTCTGTTTGGTTCCAACTGCCATTAGTTTTACTTTGTTCCTGGTTTTTGAAACATTATGGGGAAAGAAAATCTGAGGGGGGTGGGAGTGGCGCATTTTGGATATCTTCCTTCCCTCAGCACTCCCAGTTTGGAAATAAAGGATGGCAAAATGCAGTAATTCACCAGCTGTAAAATAATGGAGCTTAATTAAACCTTCCAACACTGGTAGCTAATTATCAGCGTGCGAATCCTTCTGAGAATATTAACTTTAAAAGTTGTTTTAAAGTATTACTACTATGCTTTCTCATTAACATTTGCATGCAGCCTACTATAAATAATCAAAACATAATGTAGTTTGTAACTAGAAGTGTATTGCACTATATGTAATGTAGCTAGGTAGTATATTTGTATGCTTCTAATGTATATTTGTGTAATGTATATTTGTAGAAGTGTATTTGAACAAAGCTGTCAAAGTCAAGGCAAAAAATAGCAATCCATATAAACAACACAATCAAGGAAATACTTAAATTCATTTAGTGTTCCTTGGCAAAAAAACTTCATGTAGGTTTTTGTTTGTTTGTTTGGTTGGTTGGTTGGTTGGGTTTTTTCTGCATGATTTGCCAATGTTACTGTAAAAAGATCATTTTACTCAGTGTTGCCCTAGTTTAGGAATATCATGGACTTTCTCTGTAGAGGCCTTTCCAATTTTGGTGACGTACTGAAATTTTTACTCCCTTTCTAAGTATTTACTTCACACAACTATTGCACATCTTGTTCCCAGTTTATTATAAAAATACAGAAAAAGGAGAGAAACTTGTTTTAAAGAGTTTGAAATACAAGAAACATCAGCTGAGGGTAAACAGGCTACCAAAAGGAAAAAGAAAATTACAGCAACTTAAGAATTTACTTAATTATTTTCCAGTCGTCATATCCCTGCAAGAGACTTTCAAGGTGGAAAAGACATAGTATAATGAATAATAATGAATAATATTACAGAGGGGCTCCTGTTACACCGGTATGAGGGAGCAGCAAAATGCTGTGCATCATCATGCCTCATTTGCAGCTCATCAGGGAAGATCAGCTGTGAAAGAGATGATGGCAAATAAATGTCCTAAAAGGTGAGAAAATGCAGCATTTGAATAGGAACACGTTCAAACATTTATGAGCAAACATTTCTGCAAGAGGATCCAACACCTTCTTTAAGTGCACTAATTGTTTATAAAAACCACATCCCCTGGAGAAAGCACATTTTCCTGTGCTTTCAGCATGGTCATTTCTGAAATCTAACCATTCCTATTTACAAGCCCTGGTACAAAGCTGAGGCCATTGGGAAAGCTGCATATGGGATGTTGGGAGGGTTGGTGCTGGCTGGTTTGCTTTGGACTCTTCCCTTTGCCTCTTAAGGCCAGGAGCACCTGGGTCACAATTCTGTACAAACTAAACCAGATTTTTACTCTGATGTACATGGCCAAGGAAGTCCAGTGGGGAGTCTATTAAATGGTTTATGGCAAGTCACAGGCACAAGTGAGGGCACTTCTCAGACAAAAAGTAGGTGCCATACTCTTGAGGCTGGCACAGGTGTCCCATAACAGCATAAACCACACCAGAATAAAATGAACTTTGCTAAGAAAAGCCTCAGTGGCAATTGTTTTAACAAATGGAACTTAAATTCTCAGACAGTTGTAAAACATGATTTATCATCCACAAACAGACACTTAAAATGTGATATTCAGTAGCTGTTTGCACTGCACAGAGAAACATATAATTGTATTGTCAAGATGGAATAAAAGATTAGCACACATTTTTTGAATGTGTGGATGTGTGCATTACTTGCCAAATTATCTTGAGGTAATGTGGCTTGTTCCACCAAGAAACAAAGTGGGTTTACATGAAGTGTTTTACTTAAATGTAAGTAAGTTAATGGAAGGCAATATCTTTAAGGGAAATTCTTCAGTTAATGATTTTACTTAATAATTTCTGCTTAAAACAGATTCTTTTCTTACACAGATTCTCAGTTGTGAAATGTAAGGACAAAATAACACCCTCATCTGAAAAGATACCAAGAAGAATGTAAGTTTTTAAAAACAACAAAAATCCAACTTTCCCTTGGGCAAATCCAATTTCTACTAAGTAATATCCTGACAAAAGCACGGAGACTATTTGTTGTTGTTAAATATCTGCTTGATAATCTTTTTGAAGATAAACATGATCTAAAAACATTTTTCTGTTGGAAGTTCCACATTTCTATGTTGAAATTCCCTGCAAAACCAGATTGTTCTACTGCTGAAGCCAGTGCTCCACAGTCTTATTATAATATAAAAAAGTAATTTCATCAGATTGAGTTATCATTAAGACTGAATGTAAAGATGTAGAAATATAAGGCTTTATGGTGCTTTTCTTCCACACATAGGTTTTTCACAGAAAGTGTGACTGGTGACTAAATGTCTCTGTATTTTACAGAATTAACTGACCCATAAATTAATTTAGATGAATTACCATCAAAACAACGTTAAAGGCTAAAATTATTTAATTTCCTATAATCTGAGAGCTTCAACATCCACTATAAGCCGAAAAAAAATAACACTTGGATCTGAAACTGTCACAGGAACAAAATGCACAGAAAAAGAAGCATGTACGGATAAGTGCTATTGCTCCTTAGATGAAGTTGAATCTGTCTTGTTGGAGGTTATGTGATTTCTTGGATTGGTGGTCTGTAAAGCATAGTTCTCTGTCCTGTTAAGAGTTCTCTGTCCTGTTGTGCAAAACCCAGCAAAACTGAACATATACCTAAATTTCATGAAGCTCTCAGCTTTGGTATATCAAAACTGAACAGTTTTTAATATCCATAGAGGCAGCTCTTTCTCTGGCTGATGCTCACTCACTCCTACTGGCAGGACAGGTGCAAGGAATGAGGGGATGTTAATGGAAATCTAAAGGTCTTATTTACCAAGTTAATTTACTTGTAGATCTCTTTTCAAGCAATCAGATACACAGAACATATATTAATCCATCTCACAGTCCTTGTATGAGTGAAATTAAAGTATTATACTTAACTATAGAGGTTGAACCTTAATTTCTTCACCTATTAACACTGAATTGGCTCTCTCAGAAACTGAAGGAGCATCTTACCTGAATTGGATATTGTGTCAGTCTCATGGGCCCAACTTGTACTTCTGTAGCTGAAGCCTGCTAAAGAAGAGAAATACAAGTTGTTTTTTTTTTCTCAGTCTAGTTCTTAAGAAGACAGCATTTTACATACAAGAACTAAAGATCAAACAGAACCATGAAAGATGTTAAAAGGCACACTGGCATATGAGTAGCAGCCTTAATTTAGTTGCTTTGAAGTGCATCTTACATGATCATCTTTACCAAATTCATATTTTTGTTTTACTTGCCTGTAAGTTAAACATGGTTTTAAATAAGGATTTTAAATAAGGAAGCAAGAAACACACACTTCCTTTACCCCCTTTCCCCAGCAGAGTACCTAGGTTACATAGAAGGACATGTTTCTGCTGGAGACTACAGAAAGCTATTTATCTCTGGCCAAAAGTTATTCATTTGAATGTAATACAGAAGTTTCATTAAAGGTCTTGTCACATATCCTCAATAATAATGTTTTAATGGGATTTGATAGGGCAAGAAGTGACTTTTCAGACAAGGCGACTGGTTTGGGCTGCATATTTTGTTTTCCAGGACCATAGCCTTCAGTTTTCAGGTGAAAATATCACTACCATGTGAGCCACGACATTTTCAGAAGACATGAGAGCACCTCGTAATTTAAACCTGCTGCAAGAAAGCCAGTACATGTGGGCTGTGGCTGCTTTGTTTGTTATACTTCTTAGGAGCTGGACTACGTTAATACTTTTTGTGTCTTGATACATTTCAGTACACTTCTCCTGTACACTACATGATTTGTTTCACTTCAGATCATTAGCTACAGGAGGTTGTTAAGCAACAGAACAATACCTATGTCCGCACACAGGTGCCCATACTTAACGAGAGGAGTCTTTAAACCCTTAAAATGGTCATGCATATGGAGAATTAGTTGCAAGCTACCCATCTCCAAAAGGGCAGATTCTTTGCTCTCCTGGTTACCAGTCACCCCAGGTGCTTCAGGTGTAGGTGAGTTAAAGCAATCACCCTGCAAGACATGTAATCTGACCAAAGCCCTAATTGTAGGCAGATTCCCAAGGCCATTCCCTGGCACATAGGAATGCTGGAGCCTTATTTCTGTGGCATTTTTCCTCTGCGGGGCTCATTAGCGTGAGCCTTTCTTACAGGCAACACTTAATCCTTAAAACACGTATTTTTCAAAAAGGAATGCGTATAAACATTTAAAACAGATGAAGTTCCCGATATTCTGCTCTTTTCTTTAGAGAATACAATACTGTGTTAAGCATTAACTGCATGTGAGACAGTGGCATTATGTATAGCTACAACTGACAGGCTGGACTTTCATGCACCACTGCACATTGATTCTTCTCAACCCAACAACGTACGTCAGAAGGTGGTAACGGGCAGTACTCCAAAAGATTAAACTACAAAGCCTGCCACTGTTTTCCAAAGCAAAAACTGCCCCCAATATAAGTGTAGTTAACCTCTCCTTTTCTCACAGAAAAGCTTCACCTCCCACTTGAGCTCCTGCTGTAGCAGAATGCAGTTTAGTGCCAGTAAGCGTATCTGAAGAGAAATGGAAGTTAGCATCCATCATCAAAACATGAGTTAAGGGTAAGTTAAAGGAACAGTTCTCTGAAAGCTCACTACTCCTCTTCACCCCAACCAAAAGACAAAAACAGCACATTCACACGCCAATGGTGCTCAATCGGAAACTCTTAAATAAATCTTTAATCATTATATACTTTGATTTAAAAAAAAAA
>VWYO01009381.1:91519-105057 GCA_013400275.1 Rhadina sibilatrix | reverse complement strand
CTCAAACTGAAGGCATCAGCACCACCCAGGCTCCCGTGCAGGTCTGGCTGCCACAGGCTCTCCCCACCCGTGGCTCCCGTGTCTGTGCCTTGCTCTGTTCCATGTCCCTGCTGCTTTCACGGCTCCAAGGCAGCCAGAACATCCCCCCAGGGCCCAGGTCCTGCTGGCCAGGCTGTAGCTGTCCCCAGCAGTGCTGAACCCCCTGTGTACGGGGTGAGAGGGCAGCATGTGAGGGACAAGGCTGTGAAGGTGCTCATCTGCCCCAAGGGCTGCTGCTGAGGCAAGCAGAGTGCAAATGCTGGGCACCCAAATGGGACTGCAAGCTCCCTGCCCCAAATCCTCCTTCAGCTCTTTCAGGCAAGGCCCCAGGTCTGACACCCCCATAAAATACAGAACACCCAACATCCTCACATCACTGCCCCCAGGTTTGTGCAAAATGCAAGATAAAGGCAAAAATCAGCACCTCTGATTGGCAATGGCAGGAGAGTGATCAAAGGAATGAGAACCTGCCCCAGGTATCACCTTTGGGAAGCCCCAGAGTCCCAGACTCATGGAGTAGCTGGGGTGGAAAGGGATCTCCAGGGATCAGCCCATCTGACCCTCCCGCTCCAGCAGGTTCATCCATAGCAGTGACACAGGATCACAGCCAGGTGGGTTTTGATCATCTCACAGAGGGAGACTCCACAACCTCCTTGGGCAGCTGTTCCAGTGCTCCACCACCCACACAGGAAAAGAATTTTTCCTCATATCCAGCTGGAATTTCCCATGTAAATCCCCTACAAGGAGGAGGTAGGTGGAATTCTACCGTGGTGTGACAATAAATCTGGACTCAGGTGGAAAGACATACAATGAATGTGTTCTTCTGAATGACACGTGTAATGAAATTCACCTTGGAGATTGATTCTTTATTAAAATTCATACCATTGAAAAATCTCCAAAAGGAATAACACAGAAATAAAACCAAGTGTTGCACTTCAGGATTCAGGGGGTGTCTTTGTTCCTTGACTGTATAATTTGACCTTACTTGGAGTAAACATGTCAGTGAAAAATCACTCCTGAAAGACTCACAGAATGGCATTGAAACAAACTGCTGCTATCAAATCCTGAAAATGCTCTTGCTCCAGAGTAGCTGCTTTCCTGGAGCTTAAAACTCTCTTGGGCATCAGTTTGGAGCAGCAACTGGAGGCATCAGAGCCAGGTCCCCCAGAGCAGAGCTGCAGTGCTGGGCAGGGCTGCCCAGGGCCTGGGCACAGCCCTGTGCAGTCAGCCATGTGCTCAGCATGTTGCTCTCTAAAAACAGTCAAAAAACCACATCTAATGCCATTCTGAGATGGAACACAAGAATCTGCTTTCAGGAGCTTGACTTCATTTCTTGTTGCTTGGAGGTAACACACGGCGCTGCGGTTTTGTGAGGAAATCCCAAGTGAAAGGATGACCCAGGAAGCCTGTTCCAGCCTGGGTGAGAGACATCAGCAGGCTGGCACTGCCCTGCAAGGCTTCAGCCAGGGCTGCTTCAGCGGCAGCCACGTGTGGAACTCATTCTTTTCTCTACAGCAGCCTGTGTTTGATTTGTTATCACTTTATCGCTCCTTTCATGGCAGCAGCTTCATGTTCCAGCCCAAATTCATCCCCACAGGCCCCCAAGGGGACACCCAGAGGCTCTGCAGAGCCCACAGACCTGCCAGGTTGTGAAGGCAGAGGGACAGAGGTGGTATTTATTCCCATTTTGAGTGGTATTTATTCTCATTCTGAGCAGCAAAAACGAGCTCAGTGATTTGCCTAAGGTGTATCAAACCTCATTTTAGCTAAATGGATTAAGGTTTTTTTGTGGTAAAATTCTCATTTTCTAGACCCTCAGCTGCAGCCCGAGACCTCAGCAGGTTCAGCCCCTCTGCCTCAGTGCAGGGATCACTGTCCATGATGTGCCTCACTTTGACCCCCCAAAATAAAGGGGTTAAAGGCAGGGGAAGTGCTGGAGCAGCCCTGTCCATGGTGGGGAACACTGTGACCCAAACAGTGCCCTGAAAACGAGGAAGGTGCTGCAGTGCAAAGCAAGAGAGCAGAGAGAGGTTCCTTGTCTTGTGACGTATCCCAGATCTAAAAACAAACCCAACTATCTCAGTTCCAAAACCTGTCAAAGTTCAGTGGGCTCTGGACCTTGAAAAATTTCTGTGCAAAGGCTCCAGCACAGTCAGGAAAGCTGCCAGGGAGGAGGAGCTGGGTAACTTCAACACTTAAACCCAGCACATTTACAGCCTTTCACTGTTTCCCTGTAAAACACACCCGGTGCATCTCCTCCTGCCAGGAATCCCTGATCCTATAGAGCTCTGAGGTGAGAAACAAACCTGAGTTTTGCTTTGGTTTCCAGTGTTAGAGATGCATTAGGTCAGAGAAGTTCTCTGCAGTCCCTTCCAACCCAAACGATTCTCTGATTCTGTAAACCCTGCACTTGGGTTTAATTTGCACTGAAACTCTGCTCTCTGCCTATGAACCACAATAAATCTTTGTGGGTGTGAGTCCAACCTGGGCTGATCTTTTGCTGCAGGTTTGTCTGAGGGGTGTGTGCCCTGGCATGGAGGTTGATCCTTTAGAGGAGAAGAAAGGAGTGGTTTTCTGGGGTGTGTGGAGTGAACCCCTTGCTGATCAATAAACCCCTTTGAACTCAGCTGGTGCTCTCACTGCCAGCACCGCACGTCCCTGGCCAGGCAGCCCCCAGGAGTGCTGGGCAGGGATAATCCCAGAGTGACCCCAGTGGGACCCCACAGAGGCTGGAGCCATGGAATGCCTCTGGGATCCCGGGGTCACCTGTGCTGCTGCAGCAAATGAATGCAAATCCACTTCCACCTCCGTCCTGCCAGGATGAGAGGGATCAGACTGCAGTGAAATCAAATCCTCAGCCTTCATTTGGCCTCTGGATGCCTCAAGGGGTGCCAGCCCCAGACCCTCAGCCAGTGGCCTTCCCTGTGGGAGGCAATCCTGCTCCACGGGGCAGGTCCTGAGCTGGCAGGAACACAAACCACAGGCACCCTGTTTGTGCTGTGCCCTTCAGGGTTTCCTTCAGCAGCCTCCAAGCTGCAGCTGTGCTTCAGTTCACTGGTGTGGTGCAGCAGGTGAGTGCCCTGCTCCCAGCTCTGGGCCAGGTCTAACCAAGGCCAGGCTTGCTGCCCCAGCTCAGCTCCTCTGCCAGGGCACACAGCACAGCACACACAGCACAGCACAGCACAGCACAGGCAGTGAGAACACCTTCTCCAGGCACTGGTCTCTCCTCCCAGGGAACAAGGATGAGAGGAAACATCCTCACGTTGTGTCAGAGGAGGTTGAGGTTGGGTTTTAGGGAAAATCTCATCATTGAATGGGCTGCTCAGCCCTGGCACAGGTGGAGTCACCTCCCTGGAGAGGTTCCACAGCCCTGTGGATGTGGCACCTGGGGACACGGTCAGGGGTGGCCCCGGCAGTGCTGGGGAGCAGTTGGGCTTGTTGGTCTGGGGTATCTGACACCAGCAATTCTGTGGTTCTGTGGTGCTGCCTCAGCTCAATGGAGAAGGTTTCACTGGTGACCCCTCAGAGGCCGTGCCAGGGGGGCAGCCACGTGTCCTTCTCTTCAACACCAATTTAGCTGAGCTGGAAGCAACAGCTGGAGAGGCTTCCCCTTTATGCTTGGAGCTCCAATTGAGGATGTGCTGGCTTTTAATTTAGACAGGGATGTTCTGTGGTGTTTGATGGATTTTAGGGGCCAAGCCTTTCATTCCATTGGCTGCTGTGCAATGGACCCAACTGAACCTCCCAGTCCAGGTGCAGAGAGAGTGAACACACATGGAAATAGACCCTGTGGCAGTCTTTTGAGGCAACACAGAATCCCAGACTGGGCTGGGTTGGGAGGGACCTCACAGCCCACCCAGTGCCACCCCTGCCATGGCAGGGACACCTCCCACTGTCCCAGGCTGCTCCCAGCCCCAGTGTCCAGCCTGGCCTTGGGCACTGCCAGGGATCCAGGGGCAGCCACAGCTGCTCTGGGCACCCTGTGCCAGGGCTGCCCACCCTGCCAGGGAAGGGTTTCTTTCCAAGGTCCCACCTAAATCCCTGCTCTCAGTTTGAAGCTGTTGCCCCTTGTCCTGGGGCAATTCCATGCCTACGTAAAAAGACACTCTCCTGCTTTTTTATGAGCCCCCTTCTCATGACAGCAATAAAAAAATCATCTTATGCTAATGAACCGTTTCTTCCAGAATTAAGAGTTGCTCATCTCTGTGTCTAGTGTGAGTCACTGTGACTAAGAGGTGTCTGTGTGTCTGAGAGACACCAGGAACAGCCCTCTCCTTCTATGGAGGAACAGCCCTCTCCTTCCAGGGAGGAACAGCCCTCTCCTTCCAGGGCAGGAACAGCCCTCTCCTTCTATGAAGGAACAGCCCTCTCCTTCCAGGGAGGAACAGCCCTCTCCTTCCAGGGAGGAACAGCCCTCTCCTTCCAGGGAGGAACAGCCCTCTCCTTCCAGGGAGGAACAGCCCTCTCCTTCCAGGGAGGAACAGCCCTCTCCTTCCAGGGAGGAACAGCCCTCTCCTTCCAGGGAGGAACAGCCCTCTCCTTCCAGGGAGGAACAGCCCTCTCCTTCCAGGGAGGAACAGCCCTCTCCTTCCAGGGAGGAACAGCCCTCTCCTTCCAGGGAGGAACAGCCCTCTCCTTCCAGGGAGGAACAGCCCTCTCCTTCCAGGGAGGAACAGCCCTCTCCTTCCAGGGAGGAACAGCCCTCTCCTTCCAGGGAGGAACAGCCCTCTCCTTCCAGGGAGGAACAGCCCTCTCCTTCCAGGGAGGAACAGCCCTCTCCTTCCAGGGAGGAACAGCCCTCTCCTTCCAGGGAGGAACAGCCCTCTCCTTCCAGGGAGGAACAGCCCTCTCCATCCAGAGGAACAGCCCTCTCCTTCCAGGGAGGAACAGCCCTCTCCTTCCAGGGCAGGAACAGCCCTCTCCTTCCAGAGGAACAGCCCTCTCCTTCCAGGGAGGAACAGCCCTCTCCTTCCAGAGGGGCTGCCAGAGCCCTGCCAGCCCCAATATCTCCTGCCCTGGGGAACACCCAGCCTCGCAGGGCAGGTGGAACAGCTGTGATAGGACAAAATTCTGTTGGAAAATAAAGAAAAATAAAGAAAGGAAAAAAAAAATCTTCTTCGTGTGGGTGGGACCTCAGTCCTTGGAAATATAAAACTTGGATACACCCAGAGCTCCTTCTTCAGGCTGGAAGCTGATTACTTGCATGGACTAACAGGTTTCAGCTATAAAAACCTGATTTCCATTTTGAATTTCTATCCCTGACAATCCTGACTGGGAAGTTCCCAGGACAACCTTCCCAACCCTCAGCAAATCCGTGTGCTGCCCCCGAAGCAGAGAGCAGATGTTTACACACCTCTGTATTTTATTACTGCCACCATATTTTATTTCATGAATTGCCCAAGTCTACAGCAGTGAATAATGAACACTCCACTGACTATTTTGCCATTTTCACTGGTGTCTCTGGGATAAAGTTTCAATGAAGGAGAGACAAATTCAGGCAAAACCATCTTGTCAATTTATCAGCTGCCTCAATATTTAGAAGTTCTCCCCAGCAATGTTGATCTTTTTCTTTAAATGCTGCTATTTTAGAGTCACAGTTAAAGCCCATGTGTCCACCCAGCAGTGAGTTTGACTTTCCCAGTTCCTCTGATCCAGATTTTGTCTTGGGCAGGTGAATGACTCAGAATGACTGTACTGAGGATATTTTGGGGTTTTTTCCACAGTAATGTGAAAGTTCTGATCCAAAGAACTTATAACTGTTCATCTGACAGATAAGGATTGAATAATGTCGTGAGAAAAAAAATGCAAAAAAATGAAAAAAAAAAGAAAAAGAAGAAAAAAGAATATTTAAAAAAAAATATGCAAATTTCACCACAGATACCAGCAAGAGAGGAAAGACAGTCCAGGGAGAGACTTGATTTCCTGAGCTCAGATGGTGTTCAGAGAGTTAAAAGAAAAGCTGAATCAGTGTAAAACATGTCCCCAGTCCTGTGTGGTGGCTCTGGTGACTCTCCAGTGCCACCCCCAAGCCCAAGGTCACTCAGTGGTTGCAGTTACACAGAAACGGGGTGAAATGAGGCGCTGCTGCTTTGCAAATCTGGAAATGAAAAACGACAGATGACAAATTCTTTGTCTTTTGGGGACCCTGAAGCTGAGCACAGAAGTTCTTTGGACATGCACGCCTTGCCTGGAGCCCATTGCAGGGGTTTGGTGGCTAAATGGGTCATGAAATTCCTCTGGAAATGTGACACAGGATGTCAGAACAGATCACAGTGATCCCTTCCAGATCTCATACTCAGTAACTCTCCGGGAGCTGGGAACAAACCCCACACGGATTAACACATTAATTAGAGTAGAGAGAAGGAACTAAGCACTCTTTCTATTCTTTGCCCTTGAGTCCCATCAGCAAAACCTCTCAGCAGTGACATCAGGCTCTGCAAGTGGCCCCTGAGTAACAAAACCTCGTGGCACTGCCCTGGTGTTTGGGAAATGCCCCAGTGGGACCTCCGTGGTTTCTGCCCTGGTGCTCTGGAAATGCCCCCAAAGCTGCATGCCCGAGGCTCAGTTTGGGCTGTGGAGGGGAGGTCCAAGCCTGAGTGACCACGACACAAACAGGCAGTAACACCAGTGCTCAGTGGCTCTGCTGAGGCCTGGCTTTGGCTCTGTGTGGCTGCAAGGGTGGCTGCAGCTGGGGGATGCTCTCAAGGCTGCATGTTGGGGGCTGGACCTGGGCTGGGCAGAGCTGTCACTGGTCACTGCTCTGGGTGTTTGGTGGCATTTGGAGTTCATTAATGTGTCCTGGCCAGGTGAGGCTTGTGTGTAGAACTGCTGTGATCAGCCACAAGTCTGGAATTTCTTCATGGAAAGGGTTGTCCAGCCCTGGCACAGCTCCCCAGGACAGTGGTGGGGTCATATCCCTGGAAGTGTTCAAAAACCTTGTGGTTGTGGCACCTGGGGACACGTGGTGGTGACCACGGTGGCAGAGCTGGGTTGATGGCTGGAGTCTATGACTGTAGAGATCTTTTCCAGCCTTCACAACCCCCTCATTCTGTGATTCCCTAGGACAGCTACATCCCAGCATAACCTGGGCTTCCCAGCACCTGGAAGGACATCAGGTTCATTTGTTAGGGTGTTAGATCTAATGACTTTTTGAAGCATTCTGAATGATGTTTCACGGGGCCTGGGTACCTTCTGGCCCTGGAACCACCACAGACCAGCAGCTTCTGGGGCACAACTTCCTCCTGTCAAGTGGGAGGAGCAGCAGCTCAGAAGCTGTTTCACCATGGTTGGGTGAAGAGGATGGTGAAGGACTCCCACCCTCCTGGCCCCATGGGGACCCCAGTGTCCTGTCACCTCACACTCAGTGCTGCCCACAGGGCTGGAGCCCCACCCAGGCAGGTTCTCCCTCTGGCCTGGCTCTGGAGGGGAGGTGGGGTCGAGGTGAGGAGCCCTGGGGAGCCCTGTGCTCCCTTTGCTGGCTGCAGCTGTGCCCTGGGCAGTGCTCAGGGAGGAAAAAGCACCAGGAGAGCTCAGGGGGATCACTTCTCTGCCAGCCTCCCCTGGTCTGAGCCTCTGGTGCTTCCTGAGCCAGGAGATCTGTTTTTGGGGAATATTCTTCAATGGATTTGTTTTTCCTGTGGATTTCTCTCACCACTTGGTGAAGCCTCTTTTGGTGTTTGCAGTTTGCTCTGAAAAAATGTTCCAGAGACTAATCCTGCTGAGGGAAAAATGCCTCCTGTAACTGGTTTTAAACTTGCCACCTGCTATTTTATTGAACACAGCTTAGCTCTTGCATTAAGGGAGGGTAAACAATTAGAACTGAGTGGCCTCTTCCAGTCACCCAGGATAGCAGAGAGCCCTTTTCCACCCTCCAGTCATTCCTCTTCCAGGCTGGAGACTCTGGGCTCACCCACATCTTCCTTTATGGAAATTATTTTACACTTCTTGGTTGCTCCCAAAATCCTTCTGCCCCCCAAGAGTTTCTGTGTGGAAACCATTCAGGTCTGGGAGCAGTCACTGGGGATGGTTAAAATGCTGCTACTTAACTCCCCCTAAAACATTTCTTTGAGCATTCCCTTCCTGCAGGAAGCCCTCCATGCAGACACTTCTATTGTTTTCAGGCCTTTAGCTCACTGCCATGCAGGCAAACAGCAGGAACCACCTCTGGGATATGTCAGGAGCCTTTCTAGGCTGGACACCACCGCGTCTGCTCTGTCTGCCCATTGACATCCATGGAACTGAACTTCCACTGAAGTTTGTTTTCCTCTGAAGCATTTGCCAGAACAGTAGTCAGTTGGATTCTGAAAGCCCTGAATGTGGAGAATTCAGCACATTCCTGATGTTTCCACTGGATTCATCCTGTGGTTGGGCATCACCTCTGCGGAGCACACACCTGTGGGTGCTGACTGGGCTCCAAAGCAAAGAGCTTTTCGACCCTCAGCCTGGGACTGTCACTGCTGGAGCAGGATGGAAAACAAAACTACCCCAGGGAAATCCTCCCGTGGTTTTGATCTCTGCAGAGCAGCCAGGGAGCTGCTGGAAGCAAACACAGAGAGGAATTAAAGTGGCTGCTGGGCTTTGGGGTTTGCAGCGCTGGGAGCAGGGGAGTGCTTGGGATGAACAAACATCTCATCCCTTGTGCGGAGCAAGGAGTGAACCTGACAACTGAAACTGGATGAAAAATCAGATTTCTGTCCCCCTGAGCCCTCTCATCCTTGGTTCACGTGTCCTTGTGCCTGAGAGCAAGTGCTGCACGGACAGATGGAGGAGATCTGGGGGTGCAGCAGGTGCAGCAGGTGCAGCAGGTGCAGCAGGCTGTTGCAGCAGTGCCTGAGTGCTGCTGGCTGCCCAGAGATGTTCCCTGCCCAGCCTCACCTGTGGCAGCCCCACCTGTGCTGGACACACACCTGCAGAGCTCCCTCCCTGCCCTGTCCCCAGGGTCCTGCTGGGACATCCCTGGCACCATGTGCAGCAGGGAGCTGGTGTCTGCTCACATCTCATCCCCAGCACAGCCCCACAGCCCACCTTTCACTGCCCCAGGCTGCCCGGGGTGCCAGACACACAGCACAGGGAGGGCTGGGTGCAGGAGGTGCTGAGCCTCCTTGCAGTCCCTGTCACCTGCAGGTCACAGAGCTCTACCTGTGGTGCCCAAGAGTCACAGAACCATAAAATGGTTTGGGTTGGGAGGGACCTTGAGGATCACCCATTGGAAGGAAAAGGTTCTTCCCCCAGAGGGTGCTGGCACTGCCCAGGCTCCCCAGGGAATGGGCACGGCCCCGAGGCTGCCAGAGCTCCAGGAGCCTTTGGGCAGCGCTGCCAGGGATGCCCAGGCTGGGATTGCTGGGGGCTCTGGGCAGGGACAGGGTGGGAATGGATGGTCCCTGTGAGTGATCCTGGTGATCCTTCCAGCCCAGGCTGTTTTGTGATCCTGTGATCCAGTTCCATCCAATACCATGGGCAGAGGGAACACCTTCCACTCCCCTTGGCTTCCTTCAGGAAAACCCCAGATGGCTCCTGGCACAAGGGAAAAAACAAATCTTGAAACGGGACCCATTCCCATTGTTCCCAGGCTTTTCTCTTTGCCACATTCCCATTTTGGAAACCAAGACCTTTACTCTTCCCTTCTCACCCTTCTAGATTGTTCTGTGGCACAAGCTGGGGCTGGGAGGTCCCAGGGCGTTTCTCCTCCTGGGGTGATGGGTGCCTGGGGGATGGGTACTCTGATGAAATCTTACCTGAGGCCAGCCTGTAATGAGCCCCATGAGATGTGTCAAGCTCTGAGGGCTGGCCTGCAACTTCTCAGAAATGGCTTGAGAATATTTGTGAGATGGATCTTCAAGTGTGTTTTGTAAAGCAAAGCTGTTAATGAAAGAGGAAACAAAGGACAGAAAAACAAAAGAACAAAAGCCGTGCACAGTGCAGAGAAGCCCCAAAAAGCACCGAGCAACTCTGATCTCCTTCTTAAGTTTGCAGTGATCCAGGAGGGATCAATTGCCTCGCTGCCCCATAGAAACAGCCGCGGGTTTGGAGGAATATTCCAAAGATCCAAAAGGTGCTCCTGTGCTGAGCCAAGCAGGGCAGGAAGGGCACAGAACTTTCTAGCCCATCCTCCTGACGTGCTGAGAGGCAAACTGAAACTCCTCTCCTTGCATGCCCAGGTGTGGGGATTGCAGTGCAGGAGGGCAGCTCAGGCTGGAGCAGGCTCCGGCACCGCGGCGTGGGCTGCACTGAGACACAAACTTCAAGGAGTTAAGGGTTTTAGAGGGGTGAAGATTTTAGTTAGAGATAAGCTTTGCTGAAATTAAGATAGATAGATAGATAGATAGGCCTAGTTAAAGTTCGAAGTTAATAATTAGTTGGTAAATGATTGCTTGTCAGCTGTATGTTTGTTTAGCTGTGCTTGGAATGAGAAATAGAGAATCTGATCAACTGATTTTAAGAACACAAGACAATTAGAAACCTTCTGTAGCCAGAAACCCATTGAACAGCCATGAGGGGAGGAAACAGGAGTTCTACCAAGGGTTCATTTGTCACATTTGCATTGAAAAGGTAGAAAGGTCAGAATGAGGAAGACTCAGTTTACTTCCTCATCTCAGGACCCCTCCTCATAAAAACGACCACCGACCCATATCAAGGAACAAACTGTGGCTGCTTAATGGCCTTTTAGCTAATTACCATGCAAAGTGGAGAATGGGAGTTACCAGGGTTCTGAATATGCATTTGTGTTTTGGGTATCCAACACCTGTGTAAATAAAAGCACTCTGTGATTTTCTGTAAGGCTCAGTGTGTCTTTGGGAGCTGCCCCACATGCTGCCCGGTGTCCCAATAAACACAAAACCTTTCCAGCTTTAAACTGTCAGAGAGGTTTTGTCTGTTACAGCTGGGTATTGGTATTAGATCAATATCCATATTTTTTTAAATAAATCAGTACCCGGCTCTGGGGCTGGCAGCAGGGCAGGGAGCAGGTCCCTGCTGCAGGCTGTGTCTGCAGGACACCAGCAGAGCTGGGGCAAACACACCCAAAGGGAAAACAGAGAGTGATTGGGTGGGGAGGTCTCAGCTAAGAGCAGGGTGAGTGTTCTGAAGCCCCTCTTGGGTATAAAACCCCAGCTTTGAGGCACTTCCACTGCTGAACTGCTTCTTTTTGCTTCTCCTTTCAGCTGCAGCAACCTCCAGGTGAAGGATGATCTGTGTCCAGTGGTCAGCGTTGTGGGGGTTTTTATTACCCAGCTTCTCTCATAACAGCCCCAGTTCTGGGAATTAGAGCCTTGTGGGGTGACATTGGGGTGACATTTATGGCTGAGCCCTGCAGTGGCCCGGACACCGAGAGCCTTCGGAGCGAGGTGACTCAGCCTGGGGAGCAGAGCTGCCCCAGCAGGAATTAATTATTTCATCCTCACTCATCGGAGGGACCTGGTTGTGTTGGGGGGGGGTGATGGATTTGGGTTAGAAAATGGTTCTGGATAGATTTTGGCAAAGCGAGTCATTTTACTGCTGGGCCTCTTTTCCCTCCAGCAAACAACCACAGTTAATGATGCATTTTTCTGAAAACTGGGATTTTATCAGATGCCTGACTCTGCCTTTTGGATTTTTATTTTATCAAGAGAGATAATTTCTTTCATTAGCCCAAAGGCTGTAGCTGGGTGATAAATCTTGCAGAAGAACCTTCTTTCTATGAAATGTGCTGATGGAAAAACAGCCCCTGGTCACACTTTGCTCTCTGTTTGGTCAGTTATGCTTTTAGGGATCCCTCTGGCCCCACAGGGGAGTCCAGAAGGGAAACCTTGTCTGCATGGAGAGCTTTGAAGGGAAGATCGATGTGCAGCCAGCATCCCAGAATCCCCAAATCCCTGGGGCTGGCAAAGCCCTCCCAGCCCAGGCAGTCCCAGCTGTGCCCTGTGCCCACCCTGTCCCCAGCCCAGAGCACTGAGTGCCACCTCCAGGGGACACCTCCAGGGATGGGCACTGCAAAGCTCCCTGGGCAGCCCCTGCCAAGGCCTGAGCACCCTTTCCATGGGGAAATTCCTGCTGCTGGCCCAGCTGAGCCTCCCCTGGCCCAGCCTGAGGCCGTTCCCTCTCCTGCTGTCCCTGTGCCCTGGGAGCAGAGCCCGACCCCCCCGGCTGTCCCCTCCTGGCAGGAGCTGTGCAGAGCCACAAGGGCCCCCTGAGCCTCCTTTGCTCCAGGCTCAGCCCCTTCCCAGCTCCCTCAGCCCCTCCTGGGGCTCCCGCCCCTTCCCAGCTCACTCAGCCCCTCCTCATGGGCTGACTCCCCAGTGACACTCAGCAGTACTGCAATGACATCTTGGCTCAAAGTCAGGTCCCCAGACAGTCTGGATGAGACTCAGAATGCAAATTCTGGCTTAAATCCAGGATACTCAAGAAAAACAAACACGCCTCCCCCTCAGCTTTAGGTATGTCTTTGTTTTTTTAAAGCTGAGAAATCCAACCAGCCCACACGATTTGCTGATGAAAATACAGGAAGGGTTGGTGGCTCCTGACCAAGACCCAACTCTTTATAATTCCTGAAATAACACCCAGAAGCTGGTGGAACCTTCTGGTGGGAGGAGTCCCTGCCCTTGGTGAGGGGAGGAACAAGATGATCTTTCAGGTCTCTTCCAACTCAAAACCTGCTGGGGTTCTGTGATTCCAGACCCCCTCTCACTGGTGGTGAAGTTTAACCCATCTCCAGGAGGAGAAGCTGCCCTGGATGTGCATAAGGAGCCTCCAAATGCACAGGCAGAGAATGAGATGTACAGGGCAGTGGTGGAAAAGAAACATCTGACATGACATTTCTGACGGAAATATGGAAAGTAGGAATACAAGGGTCCTTGAGAGATTGTCCAGCCCATCTGCCCCCCTGCAGGACAGCAGCTCACCCAAACCAGCCCACAGGGGTGTTCAGTAAATCTGGTCTGACACTCCTGGATGGCACCTCGGTAAAACCCTTGTGTCTGAAGGGAGCTCTTGTGCTTCATATCCTGTGGAATTTAAATTATTTTGTTGCCAAGGGTCTTTGCCATCCCTCGTGGAAGGTGCCTCTGCTTGGGTTTGGTGCTGTGGAAGCACCAGAGGGAGGCTGGAGTGACAGCAGAAGTTGTAAGCAGCCAGGCAGTACCCTAAACACTCAGTCTGGGGCTATTGAACCCATGGAATACACGGATCAAAGGCCACATCTCTCAGGGAAGGTCAGGTCCATGTCCAGTGTGAGGTGAGAACAGCAACATTCACACCCCAGAAACGGCTGTTTCCCGTAGAGCCCACTGATGACAGCAGTGAGCACCTGCAGAAATCAGACCCCTTCCTTCATCTCTGGCAAGGGATAATTGATAACTTCACTTTTGAAACGAGTCCTGCCCTCCCTTTGGTGGCAGCTCTGCCGGGTCCGGCTCTGCTCTCTGCTCCCGGGGCTGCGGTGTGAGCCGTGTGCCAGCCCTGAGTGCAGCCAGCCCAGCTCCATCCTGGCTGTGCCTGCCCTGAGTGCAGCCAGCCCAGCTCCATCC
>VWYO01009381.1:76494-87127 GCA_013400275.1 Rhadina sibilatrix | reverse complement strand
GGGGTACAGAGATGTGCAGGAGCTCCCACTGCAGAGCAAAGATTGCTCTGCTCTCCCCTCAGAGGCAAGAAAATCCCTGTTTGGGTCAGCAGCCAAAAGGTGGTACCGAGTCCAACAACACAACCTGTGCTGAGCACTGGGACAGACAGACAGACAGACAGACAGACAGTTACTGGTGCCAGCTCCTCGTGCAGGGCAGCTGGAGCAGTGCAGGCCATGCCCCTTCACAGAGTGGTCACAGGAACCCCCACCCAGGGGCTCCCCCAGGGAGCAGCAGAGGGGCCAGGGGCAGCAGGAGCACGACAGACCCCGGCAGAGCCCGCACGGCCCCGCCACTCCCGGGAGCCACGTCCTCCCCCTGGGCAGGGGGGGATCTCCTCCTCCCAGCATAGAACCGTGCCACAGCCTCGTTGGGGTTCCCCTGGGCCGGGTCGAACCACATCTGGATGCAGCGCCCGCTGCCCCGGCGCTCGGGGCTGTAGCTGAAGGAGCTGGACCAGATCTTCTCACACAGGTCCTTGGGCCGAGGGAAGACCTGGCTGAAGGGCCTGCACATGGAGCCCCAGGGACAGCGGTTCCTCCCTGGGGACAGAGAGAAGACCTCAGTGAGAGCACGGGCACAGCCCTTCCCTCCTGCCCTCCCCTTCTGTCCTCCCCTCCGCTGGCAGGAGCAGTCACCTGCCCACGGCCCATCACATGCCCGGCTTGGCCACCCCAAGCAGTGACAGCTCTCTGGGGCCCTGGCAGCAGTGCCAGTGCAGTCGCCTGCCCGGGGCATGAGGAGAGGTTCCCAGAGCCCACAGACCTGTGGCCCAGTTCCAGCCCTGGTGCCAGTTCTCCTTGCAGGTCAGGGCGTCCCTGCAGTCCTCCCACCACTGCTGGCAGTCCTCCCTGCACAGGGGCACGTGCAGGATCCTCTGCCGGCGCCAGCTGCTCTCAGCCTGCAGGACAGGGACACACACACTGGGGCTGGACAGCAGAGAGGGGACAGCCAAGGGCAAGGTCTGCACATCCCAGACCCCCCAGCCCCTCCTGTGTGGGTCCGCAGCTGTCCCAGAGGAGTTTCAGCCCCAGCAGAGATGTGTCCTGACACAAGGAATTCCTCCATCAGTCAGAGGCCAGAAAAGTCCTTGGAATCTTTCTACCCTGTGTGAAAAGTTGAGACACCCCAGATACTGAAGAGAAACCCTTCCCTGGGAGGGTGGGCAGGGCTGGCACAGGGTGCCCAGAGCAGCTGTGGCTGCCCCTGGATCCCTGGCAGTGCCCAAGACCAGGCTGGACACTGGGGCTGGGAGCAGCCTGGGACAGTGGGAGGTGTCCCTGCCAGGGCAGGGGTGGAACAGGACAAGTTTTAGTGTCCCTTCCAACCCAAACAGTTCCGTGATTCCTTGGTCTACCAAGGCTGATCCTACCTGCTCAATCCAGGGCCCCAGGTTGGGTGAGCACTCGTACAAGCACGTGTCCTGGATGAAGTGGCGCTTGCATTTGGGTGGCATCAGCCCACAGTGGTTCCAGTTGAAGTTGTAGAGGTAGGATTGGTCCTTGTGGGCCTCTGAGCTGGTGTTGGCCGTGCAGCAGGCGTTGTCCTTCCAGGGGGAGCACTGCAACAGAGCAGGGCACGGGCTGGGCAGGGGGCAGGCAGCAGCTTGGGAGGGCAGAGCCCACAGCCACCACAGCATTTTCTCTCCTCCAGCAAACTCTTGGTCACTCTGGACTTAGGAACTGGGCACTGCAGCAAGGCAGAGCTGGAGGAGGAGCAGGAGATCAGATCCTCTACAGGAATCAGTGGCATCCCCAGGAGCAGAAACAAACCCCCTCTTCCTCCAGCGAGGGACTGGAGAATCTCCCACACTGAGAGGGAGCAGGCGAGGGCCTTTCCTCACCATCCTTTCCCCTGCTGTGCTCAGGGTACCTGAGCTGCAGGAGGGGCTGGAGGGGGTGACACTGGGCTGACAAACCCCATGCCCCTGCTCTGGCCCTTTGCTGAAAGAAGGCAGCAAGCAAACACACCTCCCAGCCAGCGCAGGCTTCAGGCCCCTGGCAGGGACAGGGCTCCCAGGCTGTCCCCAGGGCTCCCAGGCTGTCCCCCCAGCCAGCAGCAGCTCCTACCTGGTCGTGGAGCTGCCCCTCGGGACCAGGCTGGCGTTTGTGGTGTTTGGCATCCATGCAGACATTCAGCAGCGACTCCTCGGCAGCCAGCAGCGCCAGCAGGGACAGCCCCAGGGACAGCCCCAGAGCCATCCCGGACACGGCTGTGCAGGGAGGGGACAGCAGAGGGGACCGGGCTGGACAGAGAGGGGACAGGAGGGGAGAGGGGACAGGGAGGGGACAGCAGGGGAGGGGTGACAGCAGAGGAGAGGGGACAGCAGAGGAGAGGGGACAGGGAGGGGACAGCAGAGGAGAGGGGACAGCAGAGGACAAGGGACAGAGCTGTTCAGAGAGGGGACAGGGAGGGGACAGCCCAGGAGAGGGTTGGGCACAGGCAGCAGCCGGGGGGAGCTGTGGGGGCCGGGCCCTCCGGAGGAGCTGGCACAGCTGGTGACACCAAGGACACGAGTGCAGCCCCCTCTGCAGAGGGCCCGGCTGCAAGGTCAGCCACACGTTATCATCAGCACAGCACCACATCGGGGACAAACAGCCCTGGGACAGCTGGGGCTGATCAGCAATCCTTCAGCCTCGAGGGAGGAGGGGGTGCTCTGTGGGACCCACCCAGTCTGGGGTCCTTTTGCCACCCCAAACCAGCCCCCAAACCTTCTGCACCAAGCCGTGGGGAGCGCAGGGGTCTCTCTCAGGAGTGTCAGAGGGGCAGGGAATGCACCAAACGCCAGCACCTCGTGTGGGCCAGGAGCTGCAGGAGGCCCCTGTTGGCTTCAGGAGTATCCTGAGACAGGGAAACACTTTCTCCATCTGCATCTGAGACCTGGAAACCCTCTCCTCAGGCCTCCAGCAGAGACTGAATCATCAGAGAATCACAGAAGGGTTTGGGCTGGAAGGAATCTAAAGCCCATCTCATTCCACCCTACCGTGGGCAGGGTCACCTTCCACTATCCCAGGGTGCTCCAGCCCAGCCTGATTTGAGCAATAAAAGACATTTCACACCTTGGCCTTGGCCTCCTCTGCCCTCCTACAGGCTGGGACCAGTTTTATAGTAATTTTCTTAAAAAAACAAAACAAAACAAAAAAACCCCACAAACCCCAAAAATAAAACCCAAAACCAACCCCAAACCAACCAACCAACAAGACCTCACCAAGAAAATTCCTTCCCATTCCTCGTTGGCACAAGCAGCACAAGGATCTAAACAGGACACGTTTCAAGAAGAATTTTGCAAAACACAGAAGCAAGGGAAGGCATTTACAGCATTAAAATAGCACAAAACACCCCAGAAAAGGCAGCTTCAGGCCTGAGCAGACAGACACACAAACCTGAGAGCTGGGAAGCAGCTAACCTCCGTTGTAACTACATTTCTGCCCCCACTCACTGCCAGCCCCAGCAGTCTGAGAAGCCTCCCAGCTCCCTGCAGCACCTCAGGAGCTCCCAGCCCAGCCCTTCCTGGGGCAGCTTTAGCAGGAGAGCTGCTGCCACAGGTGCTGGCTCTGGGGAGGAACTTCCCCTCTCTTCAAGCAGCTGTGACTGGTGCCAGTGTTTATTAGCACAGGGACAGTGTTTTGGTGTCACTGGGGTTGGTGTCAATCTGGGGTTTCCTTCCCAAAGCAGGTCCCTCGCCATCCCTGGTAACAAACCCCAGCTCCCCCACTCACCCTGCATCAGGCACTTGGGGTTTGCACCCTTGCATGAGGCAGAAGAGCCCAGGAGAGACTGACCCAGGGCTCTGGGTGTGGAATAAATAGAGGAATAAAGGCAAAAGGCAGCAGATGACACGCAGGCTGCTGCCTCAGAGGGAGGAGTAACAGCTCCCACCACAAAGCAGAAATGCAGGTGCTGAGGGGAAGCAATGCATACCTGAGCACATCCACTGGTGCTCAAAGCTTCACCAGAGCCCGTGGAAAGCACTTGCCCTCGGCGTGGGGGCAGAGCCTTCCCCCTGGAGCAGGTCTGGGGGCTGATTTGTGATTTTCTTCACTCCCATCGCTGCTGTTTCAGTGATGAATCACTTGCCTGAGGAGTAAATCTTTCTAAATTTCATGTGCGAGCACTTTAGGCTCTGTGACACCCTGCTCTGGTGATCACAGAATCACTGAGGGTGGCAAAGCCCTCCCCACCCTGTCCCCAGCCCAGAGCGCTGAGTGCCACCTCCAGGGGACACCTCCAGGGATGGGCACTGCAAAGCTCCCTGGGCAGCCCCTGCCAAGGCCTGAGCACCCTTTCCATGGGGAAATTCCTGCTGCTGGCCCAGCTGAGCCTCCCCTGTCCCAGCCTGAGGCCGTTCCCTCTCCTCCTGTCCCTGTGCCCTGGGAGAAAACAACTTTGTGCTGCAAACCCCCCACACTGGAGATGTCACTGAGCAGATCTTCCCCCACCCACTCCTGACCCTGTGCCACCTCGGCTCCCTCCACAAGAAGAGTTTTGCCCCTTGAGGCACAGGACTGTGGCAGTTTCAGATGCCCTGCACTGTCCCTGCCGGGTTTCCTGCTCCTTGCCAGGGAACTTCTGATATCTGGTTTGTTTTTGGAACTGCTGATCACTGAACTGTGTTGTAACATTGTCAGAGCAGTGACAGCTTGTTCCTGAGAGATAATTGTCAGCCACCAGCCTGTCATCTTCCATCTGATGTGTTCTCCCCAGTGCATCACTGTGTGTTCATCTCAGCTGCTTTTTCTTTGAGATCTGTTGTTCTATTGCTGGGTGACTCAGTCATACCAGGTGTCACATCCCACTCCTGTGCAGAAGGGAGCACCCAGGAGTCACAGGTGCCCATGGTCACAAAGGAATGACAAAGGCCAGAGGGGGTCCAAAAAAACAAAGCTCACCGAGTTTTATTGGCCAACTCCACACCTGGTGTGGGAAAAGATGCATGCTTTGCCCCTGCTCTGCCAGAGTGAGAGAAATAAAGGAGAAAACGAAAGATTTACACACGGGCAGTGTGAGAGAGAGGTTGGACAGGAGATCCCCAGTGCTGGCTCCAGCAGTGATCCAAGCAGGGTGGTCCTGGGGCCCTGCCTGGGCTTTGGGGGGCTCCGTTTGTGTGTGAGTTCCCCACCCTGGCATGGGGTGTGCTGCTCCTTCTGGTACCTGAGCAGTGCAGTCTGCTCCTCTGGGCCTGCCTGGAAATGGGGCAGGGGCCTTTGGGGGGCTGTTGTAGACCCCTCTCTGCTGGATCTGCTCTCAGTCAGGAGCCCATGCCCACTCCTTGGCCCCAACCTGCCCTGGAGCTGTCCTTCGTGTTCGGGCACCATGGACCTGAACAGGGAAGCTGGGCCCAAAACACTGCTGCCCCAAACAGGGCTGCCCCAAAATGCTACTTCCCCAAAATGGTGCTGCCCCAAACTGGTGCTGCCCCAAAACTGTGCTGGCCCAGGAAGGTGCTGCCCCAAACTGGTGCTGCCCCTTCCCAGACACATCCTGGCCTAATCCTGGTTTAGCTTTCTTGCTCCAGTGGGCATCAGCAGGCACAGCAATGCATTTACCCCTTCCTGCCCAGGTTTCTGCACCAGGGTTCTTCTGCAGGTTTTTACAGATGCTCCTGGAGTGATTTAGGATCATCACAGACTTGGCTGACTTGATGTTTAACCAGTTGAAAAGCAGAAATCACAGACTCAAAGGAGTTTTTGGTTGGGAGGGACACTACAGCTCATCCAGTTCCAAGCCCTGCATGGGCAGGGACACCTTCCACTGTCCCAGGCTGCTCCCAGCCCTGTCCAGCCTGGCCTTGGGCACTCCCAGGGGCTGGGCTGTCCATTTCCCTCTGCTTCAGCCCTGTATTACATTTCCTGTGGCCCTTTCCTGCACAGACAGCACCTTCATGGGTGTGCAGGTCCCCCCATCTCTCCAAAAAACTTCCCAGGTTGTCCCATGTGGATGTCTAGACCCTGTCCTTGCAGGGGGAACCTTTGCATGGGATGGTGCAGAACACAGGGAATCTCTCCTGTTGTCCTGCCTGTATCCCTGCACACCCCCTTACCTAAATATGCTGCGTTTTCCCACAGCAGATGCTCATTCTCTGCTCTTTGTCTCCTCCAAACCCTTTTTGTCCCTCTCTGAGCTTGTATTTCCTTAACTGAGCATTCTAGAGCTGTTTGTGGCCATGAGGTCTCCAGTCCCAGCCTGTGCCCATCCCTCACTGCCTTGTGCCCCCCTGTCCCACACCTGCCCCCTCTCCTGGAGGCCCTGCCATGCTGTATTTCTCTGCACTGCCTCAGTGTGCTGAAGTCTTCACTCTCTCTCCCTAAGCTCAGAATTTTGTTGTTCCCTGCATCCCATCCAAGGCACGTTTGCACCTCGCAGGGAAGAGCAGGGGAGCCATTGCCATGGTCTGAAGGAAAGCTGCCTTCTCTGCCAAGGCTGCTAAAAACAACCCCAGGACAAGGTCACAGGCAGCACAGCTGGCACAGCTCAGCTCCCGGAGACCCTGCAAACTCACTGCAAACCCATGGCCATGCCCTGGGCTCCGTGTGCAGCACCTGTGTCACAGCTCCCAGCCAGGCTGGGGACAGCATCAGGGAGAGGTGGAAGGGTTTGGCATGGGAGTGATGCCTTGGGAGGGCTGAGCTGGAACAGAGACTGGGCAGAGCCAGAGAATAAAGCAGAGATTTATTGAAAGGCCTTAAAGGATGCACCTTGGGCAGGACAAGAGCCTGGCCAGGGCTACACCCAAGGGGGACCCAAAATGGATCCAAAATGGACCCAAAATGGACCCAAAGTGGTCACAAAATGGATCCAAAATGGTCACAAAATGGACACAAAATGGTCACAAAATGGTCACAAAATGGTCACAAAATGGACCCAAAATGGTCACAAAATGGATCCAAAATGGTCACAAAATGGACACAAAATGGTCACAAAATGGACCCAAAATGGTCACAAAAAATGGACCCAAAATGGTCCCAAAATGGTCCCAAAATGGTCCCAAAATGGACCCCTGGTCACCAGGTCTCACACTTTGATCAGTTTGGCTCCATTTGCACATTGGGGTTGAATTGTCCAGTTCCAGCTGCAGGTTCTGCAGTCCCACCCTTCTTGTTTTCTCTCTGCAGCCACCCTTGTTTGTGCTTTTGGGCCTGAACCCTTGTCCCAGCTGTGCTTGGGGTGCAGCAGAAGCAGGATTTGTTTTGTGTCCCTGCTCTGTGCAGAGCTGAGTGAGCCTGAATGTGAGGCTGGGAGCTGCAGCCCTGGGCAGCACAGAACCTGAAAAACACCAAAGCTCAAACTGAAGGCATCAGGAGGGACCTTAAAACCCCGTCCAGTTCCACCCCTGCCATAGGCAGGGACACCTTCCTCTAGAAGAAAATAAAGTTCCAGGAAAGAAACAAAAAAGAATCCCTTCAGTCTCTGTGTCAGAGGGCTCCCTCTGACATGGGGAGGGCGTTTCCCTGAGGTTCTCGCTGACTGCAGCTCCCTGCAGGAGGCTGGAAGTGGCTGCCAGGCTGTTTAAGGGGGCTGAGAGGGTGGGATTGCAGACTGAGACTGTTGGGCACTGATCATCTTCCTGCAATGAGACGGCTCTGGACTGTGCTGTGGTGTGCTTAGAAAGCAAATCCCACAGAACTCAAACACTCAGCTGAGTCACAGCAGCTCCTTGCTGTCATTAGCCACAATTAGCAGGAGTAAACCAGTGCCTGAGGACAGACTGTGCTGTTGCTTTGGGCCTGAGCAGACCTGCCCCACACATCTGGGGTTAAATTTCATGATAATTGGCGCTTTTATTCCAGACTGGAAAAGGGCCTGGGGTGCTGGTGGGTACCAGGAGCCCTGGCAGGAGGGTGGCTGGTGGTGGATCTCTGGGGGAGCTGGGGCTCTCGGGCTCTGCTGGTTTGCCAGCAGTTCCACCCTGGTGGTGCCATGTCCAGGCACTGGGGCTGGCTCTCCCTGTCCAGCAGACAGTGATGGGCTGCAGATGCTGGGTGAGCTGTGGGGTTTAATTTCCAATCCCCCTGCTTTAACCTCCACGAGATGTATTCCATCCACTGAGGAATGGAATTTCTCCAGCACTTTCTCCACCACTGAGGACCAGGGCCTTGAACGCCTGCACCTCCCACACCTGTGCTGTGCAATCTCCAGCATTGCAGAGATCAGCCTGCCCAAGATTCACAAATCCCTGAGAAATTCTTCTCCCACTGCTGACATTCCCATGGCCAACCTCTGCTGCTGGTCCCGTCATGATGAATCCAGCCATGTACAGAGCAAAACTCGGGTCAGTCCTGGGCCAGGTGCTGCAGGAAGCCAAACATGACACCACAGTCCTGGCACGAGCTGGGCTGGGGTCTGTCGTGATGGCTGAGGGGCTGGTGGAGCCTCACAGGCCTGTGGGGCCACAGAGCTCAGAAAGGCAGCAGAAATTATGTTAGAAATTGAGGGGCAAACTCTTCAGCTGGTGCCAGCTGGAATAACTGCACAGACTTGGGCGATGGAGTTCCTGAGAGCTGGGAATTCTCACGATGGTCAGAGGCTCAGGCTGGGCCAGGGGAGGCTCAGCTGGGCCAGCAGCAGGAATTTCCCCATGGAAAGGGTGCTCAGGCCTTGGCAGGGGCTGCCCAGGGAGCTTTGCAGTGCCCATCCCTGGAGGTGTCCCCTGGAGGTGGCACTCGGTGCTCTGGGCTGGGGACAGGGTGGGCACGGGGCACAGCTGGGACTGCCTGGGCTGGGAGGGCTTTGCCAGCCCCAGGGATTCTCTTCCATGATTCTCTGGTTCTGTGGTCCTCAAGGTCCCTTCCAACCCAGCCCATCCCATGAGTCCCTGTCTCTGTTTGTGCCTCTTCGTGGTCAGATGTGGCTTTGTGCATCGCACACCTGCCGTGGTTAATTTGGAGAAGTGCCCATGCCCTGGGTGATGTCACTGCATAAATATTTGAGCCAAACATCATTTCCTCCATTGATTTTTCTCGCACAGAAACGTCTAATGGAGAATGAGGCTGTGCCTGCTTTCTCTGCTAAAAAAAGAACGAATAAATACCTCAATAAAGTCTGGAATCCTGCAGCAGCGTGCTGGATATCCACTGCTATTGTGCCAGGGATATCAGCAATTTCCATCAGTTAATTAGGGAGCAGAGCCACAGAGATCAGGTAGGGGTTATCAGTGAGAACAGTTATTCTTGTGGGCACAAAGGAGAGTTAGAGATTAACCAGCAAGGCAAATGAGCTCCCAGAGATTGGCAGCTTTAAGGGCCAGGCTGTGGGTCTGCAGAGGAGCTGACAAGGGAGGGAGGTCCCAGCTCCAGGTGGGATTCCTGCCTCATGGCTCATCCCAGACAGAGTGGGTAAGCTGTGAGACCCACCACCAGATGGCTTTGCCAGAGCTCTGCCTGGGGTTCCCAGGCACAAATATCAAGGCAGAGCAGAGACTCCTGGCTCATGGAGTGGTTTGGATGGCAAGTGACCTTAAGGATCATCTCCTTCCATCTCTGCCATGGCAGGGACATCTCCCACTGCCCCAGGCTGCTCCCAGCCCCAGTGTCCAGCCTGGCCTTGGGCACTGCCAGGGATCCAGGGGCAGCCACAGCTGCTCTGGGCACCCTGTGCCAGGGCCTGCCCACCCTGCCAGGAAACAATTCCTGATTCCCAAGATCCCAGCCAGCCCTGCCCTGGGCACTGGGAAGCCATTCCCTGGGCTCCTGTCCCTCCAGGCTCCTGTAAAGAGTTTCTCTCCATCTTGGAGGTCGTTTGCAGCTTGAATGTTTCTGTGATTCCTGGGGCAGGGTGATATTTATACCCCCAGGCCTCCCCAAGGCGCCTGGATCCTGCCTCTGACAGAGGCTTCACTGAGCTCCCTCTGCAACAGCCTTCAGGGGCAGATCTTCTGCAGAAAGCGTGCAGGAGAGAACAGGGACTCCCTCTCTCACAGGGACTCTGGGCTGTCTCCCTGCTCCAGGAAAAGGAGGAATGTGACAGAAGGAAGAAGAACAGAAGAAACAACCTTTCCATGAAGGTCCTGACATGGCACCAAGATCTTCTGAGTGCATCTGGCATGGGGCAAGCTGCGTGACTCTGTGCAGATGGCTCCTCTCCTTGGTGACCTGGGGAGCCTCCACTGCAGGCTGAGGCCACAGGGTGATGGGGGCAGCAGGGACGGGAGCGTCCCACATCTGCATCTGTATCTGCAGCCTATCTCCTTCATCCTGCATCCACATCTGCATCTGCATCTGTATCTGCATCCCACCTCCACCTGCATCCACATCTGTATCTGCATCCACAGCCACATCCACTTCTGCATCCACAGCCACATCTGTATCTGCATCCACATCTGAATCTGTGTCTGCATCCCACCTCCTCCACCCTGTGCCACACATCCACCTCCTGCATCTGCATTTTCCACACACAGCACATGCCCCTGGCATCCCGCACCTGCCTCCTGCCGCTGCGTTCTGCATCTCATCCCAGCTCCTGCCCCTGCATCTGCCTCCCTCACCCTGCACCCACATCCCACATCTGCATCCCACACCCCACATCTGCATCCCACACCCCACATCTGCATCCCACACCCCACACCCCACCCCCCCCACCCCCCACCCCCCCCCCCCC
>VWYO01009381.1:46897-76328 GCA_013400275.1 Rhadina sibilatrix | reverse complement strand
TCAGGGCTCCCCGCTCACCCTCAGGGCTCCCGTTCACCCTCAGGGCTCCTTGCTCACCCTCAGGGCTCTCATTCACCCTCAGGGCTCCTTGCTCACCCTCAGGGCTCTCATTCACCCTCAGGGCTCCGCTCACCCTCAGGGCTCCCGGCCGCTCTGGGATGGCTCACGCTGAGGCAGAGAGGCTCTGCCGGGTCTCCTGAGCACCAACATGGGAGAGGTGGCTCCAGGAGCTCGGCCTGGCACTGCCTGGCCCAGCCTGGCCACGTGCAGGTCCCTGGGGAAGGGTTTGGGCACAAGGAAAACCCAAAGTGTTGTTCCTCAATGCCGGGGACCCAGGGACTCCTCAGCCAGAGGATATTTTGGGATCCAAGGGCACTCCTGTGGCTTTGTCCCACTCCTTTTTTGAGCCTTTGCCACCCATGGTGTGTCCCCGAGCTCCCAGAGGGATGGGATCTGCAGAGAGCTCTGGGGGGAGCACAGGGGGTCTCACCTGCGGGCAGACTCTGCCAGGATCCCCTGGGCAGAGATTGTCTGAGATGTGGCACTTGGGGACACGGCACTGGCACTGCAGGGGTTGGAATCAGATGGCCTTTAAGGCCCCTTCTGACCCCAGCCTGTCTGTGATTCTGTGATTCTGTGATTCTGTGATTCTGTGATTGTGTGATTCTGTGATTCTGTAATTCTGTGATTCCAGCTCTACACGGGCCAGCTGAGGAGGCTGGGCTGCAGCATCCCCTGGAAGCTCCAGCAGCCTCATTAGTGCCTGCTAATTGTGGACTGACAGTTGTGTGCAGTGGGCTGAGCCAGGCAAAACGCTCCAGACAGGACTTGTGTGATTCTGAAGAGAAACTTAATGGCTGAGCCCCAAGCCGCTGTCCCTGAGAGGCCCCTTGGCAAACCTGGGAGCTGCTCCCAAAGCTGCACTTTGGGAGCCCAGCCCAGGTGTGCAGGGTGACCCCTCACCTCCTGCTGGCCCTCATCCCACACCTCCCAGCCCTGGGGCAGGGGCCAGAGGGGCTGTCAGGGAGAGCTGTGCCTGTCCTGTCCCCTCAGCCACAGCAGCAGCGCTGACGTGGCCGTGGCCAGCACCCCCAGCCCTGCTCCCCCTCACTGCTGCCCTGGACACGACTCTTGCCCACTTGCTTCAGTTCACTGTGGGGACTCTGCAGGCCCAGAGCAGACCAGAAGCCTGTCCAGACCCATGCCCAGGCCCTGGGCCCCATTTGTCCTCTCTCCAGCTCCAGAACTGGGGTTCTCCAGGTTCTGCTCTTCTCCCAGCCATTAGCTGTCCAGCTGTTTTGTGGGCCTGGGCCTGCACAAAGCTGCTGGCCTTAACAGCTGCTGGCTGGGGAGTTCCTCCAGCTCTGGAGAAGCCCTCCAACAACCATCCCCCATATCACACAGACTGGGAGGAGGAGGAGGAGGACAAAGTCATCCCCAGGCAGCAGCATCTGACCTGGCCAGTCAAAGCAGCACAACTCCAGTGCAGCCTCGCCCTGAGAGACAGGAACTGCCAGAGGGCCTTTTCATTGCCCTGAACTCGTGCTGGGTGAATTTTGAGCCTTCCAATCCATGGAGCTCAGTTTGGACAGCTTTGTGCTTCCCAACACAATCACTTTGTGCTGTGGGTCACCCTGAACCACCCTGACCCAGAAGCTCCCCAGTCCCAGTGGAACAGCCTGGGTTGGGAGCACAGGAGGAGCTCACCTGGAGCACACCTGGCTCAGCATCACCTCCCTGGCCTGGGGCTGGGCTGGTCTAGAGGACACTACACCCCAATCCCAAACTGGCTGGGTGTCATCATCCAGCTGGGATGTGGGGAAGAGCCTCGCTAAGGCCAGGCTGGACACTGGGGTTTGGAACAGCCTTGGGTAGTGGGAGGTGTCCCTGCCATGGCAGGGGGGTAGAAATGGATGAGCTTTAAGGTCCCTTCCAACCCAAACCAGTCTGGGACTCCATGATTCCAAGATTCTAATGATAGTATTTTAAACATTTTAAAGGAATTCTGTTTATTCTGAGGAAGACTTTATCTTGCTGTGTCCCTGGGTGGGAGCAGGATGTGGGACAGCAGACAGGCCCCTTTCCTGAAGGGGATCTGCCACCCCCTGCCATTTCATGGCATTTCTGGAGAGCAGCCACTCTGCCTTGTGCCTCAGTTTCCCCACAGGGAGCTCTGCCTGAGGCCAGCACAGGGGAGCAGGGGGGCCTGGGAGAATGGATCCCCTGGGAGCTGTTCTCTGGGAGGAGGAGGAGGAGGACGAGGTGTGAAGTTGCCTCTCTTAAGGAAATGGAAAGGTGCACACACGCTCTGCCCAGGGCTGGCAGCAGGGCAGCAGAAGGAGGATGGAGAAGAGGGGCAGGATCTCAGGACCTGTCCCACCTCCCCTGTGGAAGTGTGGATCTCCTGAGCCTGCCACGGGCTCTGTCCCACAGGCAGAGGAGGGTCCTGAGCCCCTCACTGACACAGGAGCCAGCAGCCTGTACTGGGGAGCTGCCCTCCTGCTTCTGCCAACAAAAATCAAGAATACATTAAAAGCTGCCTGTTTTCCCCTGGCTGCCTCTCTGGCTCAGCAGAAATGTTTTCTGCTGCGTCAGAGTCTGACTCAGCAGAAAGGGGACACGGCCCTGGGGCCAGGGGCTGCCTTATCACTGCCCACAGGGCCCTTGTTTGTGCCATCCCAGTTATCAGCCCCCGAGCACGGCCGGGCTGGGGCCAGCACCGTGACTCAGCACCCGGAGCCTGTGCAGACTCATCCCACCAATGTGTGATGGGAGAGCCCAGAAACATCCCAGAAACTGCAGGGAACAGGGGGTGCTGGGCATGGGAGTGACACCCCTCACCCTGGGTAGTGCTGGGCATGGGAGTGACACCCCTCACCCTGGGGGTGCTGGGCATGGGAGTGACACCCCTCACCCTGACCCTGGCCCCGGTCTCAGAGCTCCCTTTCTCTCTGGGTGTGTGAAGAGGAGCCCCAGGCACAAGTATCCCCTGGGCTGGGATGTGAGAGGGTCTGTGGGTCGTGCCCTGACCCCATCCCAGCCCAGCTGCTGTTTGGGACTCCCTGGTTCTGCCCGGTGCCTGGTGCTGGGCAGAGCTGAGCAGAATGAGTGAGGGGCTTCAGGCCAGTCCCTGACTCACTCCCAAGCCCTGAGGTGGTGGGATGAACCCCTGCTCTCTGCCTGGGCAGGGAGAGAGGCTCTGCCAAGGGCTGCCCCAAGGCTCAGTGCCTCACCTGGGGCAGAAGGGAGCTTCCCTCCAGCCCCCAACAACCACTCAGCCTCTGCAGAGGGATTCCCCAGGTTCCACCCCATTTTCAGAGCCACTTTTGCTACTTGGATGAGAAGCTGGTGGCACGTTGGGGTCAGACCTGGTCAGGTCAGGTCTGCCCTCCCAAAACCAATCCCAACACAGGAGCAGGTCAGGCTCCAGCCATTGCCAGCTTTAAAGGCTGTAAGGGCAGAACAGGACCCGTAAAAGGTGTTCCTGACCCAGCTGGTCCCATGCCATGAGCAGCAGGAGGAAAGTCCTTGCCTGACCTGGTGCCCCTGGGGCCATCCTTGCACACAGGAAACCTTGGTGCCAAGTGCCCCAGGACTGTGAGTTAGGGCAGCTCTGGTGGTTCCCGGACAATGCTGGAGGAGGTCTGTGGTGAAGGGAGCCTTCTGCAGAGCACTGAGAGGCAGAGCCAGCTGGGCCTGAGGCAGCTGTGGTGCTGGGAGCACTGGGGACATCCCCCGGGGCTCACCTGGGCCTGGCACAAAGGATGTGTGCTGGAGCCTCCCGAGGGAGAACCAGGCCCCTGCTGAGGGCTCTGGGCTTACCTGGCTCAGGTAGCAGCCTAAATAAATAACATTTATTGCTCTGCACTCCCTGCTGCCAGCACAGGTACAGCCAAGCATCCTTCAGGTGCTTTTCCTGCAGCACCACTTGGCTCAGGCTGTGCACAGAACCCTGGGCTCCCTCAGGGGCCACGGGACAGGGAAGCTCTGGGGAGGGGGAGAGAGCAGCCCCATGGCTACAGGGGGAGGGAGAGCAGCCCCATGGCTACAGGGGGAGGGAGAGAGCAGCCCCATGGCGTCAGGGGGAGAGGGAGAGCAGCCCCATGGCTACAGGAGCAGCCCCATGGCTACAGAAGCAGAGGGAAAGGGCTCACTGAGGAGAATCTTCCCCCACCCTCCTGGCCCGTGTGCTGCTACCACGTTTTGTCCAGGTGTGAATCCTGCCTGTGGGCACCAGGCAGGGATGGAGGAGACCCTGAACCCCTGTCCTGTAACAGCTCCCACCTGCCCTGAGAGAAAAACATGACAGGAAAACTCCATATACCCCATGGACAGGAGAGGAGAAGCTCCAGGGAGAGCTCAGAGCCCCTGCCAGGGCCTGAAGGGGCTCCAGGAGAGCTGCAGAGGGGCTGGGGACAAGGGCTGCAGGGACAGCACCCAGGGAATGGCTTCCCAGTGCCCAGGGCAGGGCTGGCTGGGATCTTGGGAATCAGGAATTGTTCCCTGGCAGGGTGGGCAGGCCCTGGCACAGGGTGCCCAGAGCAGCTGTGGCTGCCCCTGGATCCCTGGCAGTGCCCAAGGCCAGGCTGGACACTGGGGCTGGGAGCAGCCTGGGACAGTGGGAGGTGTCCCTGCCATGGCAGGGGGGCACTGGGGGGGATCTGAGGTCCCTCCAACCCAAACCATTCCACGATTCCACAGCAGAAGTGTGCCTGCTGTGGCTGATGTGAGGATGGAGGCCTGTCCATCCGTGTGTCCCTGTGCCAGTGCAGCCCCCAGCCCCTGGAGTGACCCTCCCCACGCCCCTCAGCCCGGACAGCACCCAGCCTGTGCCCGGCCTTATCCGGGGCTGCAGCAGGGAGGGGCTCGGGGCTGCCCGCAGCGATAGGGGGAGGCAGGGCGGGGGTCCCGGCTGATAGCTCGGGGCTCTGCCGGGCCGGGACAGCTGGGCTGGGCTGGGCTGGGCTGGGCTGGGCTGCGGGCACAGCTGCAAACCCGTCTGCCTCCCTCCCTTCCTACCCCCGACCGTGCCCCTCCCTCCAGCTGTCCCCCCAGTGTCCCCCCCAGTGTCCCCCCCACAGCCTGAGTGCCTGCTGAGGATGGAACCCCAGCTGGGGCCAGAGCAAACCACCGAGGCAAACCTCTGCCCTGAGTCAGCCCGTGCTGCAGGCAGCCTGCCCACAGTAAAAACGCTGCCTCTGCCCATCTCTGCGTGGTTTTGCCGGCGTTCTTGTGCTGAGGGGTAACTCAGCAGCAGCTTCACTGAAACGCAGCTTTCCCCCAGACATCCTGGCTCTCGTGCCTCACCTCGTGCCCCTCATCCTTCACCACACCCAGCTCTGGAGCCCTGGAACCCGTGGCACTGCGGTGGCCCCAGGGCTGAGCACAGCCTGGTAGGGCTCTTTGCAGGGACACAGGGACAGGGATGGACAAAGGGACAGGGATGGACAAACAGGGTTTGTCCACCCTGCAGGTGCCCAGCAGGTTCTTGGTGCATCTCTGCTGCATCCAGTCCCCAAGCCCCAGCAGTGTCCCCCAGGACCCACATTCCAGACCCAGGAGATTTCCCCTAAAATTAAAGCAATGAAAGGCTCCAAGTCAATGAAAGCATGTTTGTATCAGGGGTGAGGCACGTGTTGGGGTTTTGGGGATAGGCCTGTGCAGGGCACACAATGATCCTTGTGTCCTTTTCCAGGAGGAATTTCCCCATGGAAAGGGTGTTCAGGTGTTGGAGGAGATGAAACAGGAAAGCCTTACAAATATGATTGCCTGGCAAAAGATTCTAAGAGTATAAAACCGATAAGTGAGGTAGAAATGAAAGCTTTGAGATCCAGGATGCCAAGCCACCAGTTACTGTGTGACAGGAAGACAAGGATTAAGTCAGCTGAAGGCAAGATTCCTGTCGATTGAGCAATACCCTTAGCAGACAAAGGGATGCCAAGGGTCCAAGGAGGAGGGACCCTGCCAATGTGGCAGGGAAAAGGAGCCCAGAAATCAGCTTTTAAGGTTTTGTATGCAGCTCGGTATGGCAATGTAGCAGTTCCTATAGGCTGTATGTAGATTCTGAAGGATTTGTACCTTGTACTGGTTGGTTACTGTAAATCAGAATATTCAACACAGAAAAACATAGAATGTACTGTAACAGGAACTGAGCTCTTCTTCAGGCACCCTTCAGGCTGTGGCTGGCAGCTTAAGCAAAGCTCTTGTACCCACGACCTGTGCAATAAACCACATGACCCAAGAGCTGCCCTGGACTCCAGAGATCTCTCCTCGCCTCCCTCCCATCTGTCTCCTACACTCAGGCCTTGGCAGGGGCTGCCCAGGGAGCTTTGCAGTGCCCATCCCTGGAGGTGTCCCCTGGAGGTGGCACTCAGTGCTCTGGGCTGGGGACAGGGTGGGCACGGGGCACAGCTGGGACTGCCTGGGCTGGGAGGGCTCTGCCAGCCCCAGGGATTTGGGGATTCTGTCCCTTTCAGCCCAGGATATTCCATGTTTCTATAATTACACAGCATGAAGGTCAAGCTGGAGCAGTCAGAGCAAGGGGTGCTCCTCACCTCTTGGAGTCAGACCTAAAAGATACCAAGGGTTAAATCTGGATCCTGAGTCGTTTGAGCTCCACACATTTCCCCTGGTTGTTACAGCAGAGAAGCAAATGGGAATGTCTTTGTGCTGAGAGCAGAGTGCCCAGCTCTGCTTGTGGGGATGGCATCCAGCTCTCTGCTCTAAAATCCCAACCTGCCTGGAGTCCCCACACCTCTGTGGTGCCTCCCAGGATCCCTGTCCCTTCTAAGGAAAAAAAACTGCATTTCCAGAAATTCTTTTCTCCCATGTTCAGACAACAACCAGTCCCAGCCAGGGAAAGTTGTGCAGACTGTGCTGATCCTGACATTTCTGCATTTCCCTGGATTCATCCCTGACCACATCCTCAATGGATTCAGAGCAGCTGCTCTGCCCCTTTCCCTAAAGTCTGGCAACATCTGGCTTTGCTCTGCTTCTCTGGGCACCCTGTGCCAGGGCCTGCCCACCCTGCCAGGGAACAATTCCTGCCCAAGATCCCAGCCAGCCCTGCCCTGGGCACTGGGAGCCATTCCCTGGGTGCTGTCCCTGCAGCCCTTGTCCCATGTTTCTCCAGGGGCTCCTGATATCCCCTGCTGCCCCAGGCACCATCCCAGCACCCTGCAGTGGGTGTCTGCAGCAGCAGCAGTGTGCTGGTGGGAAATCACCTCTGGCCTGCAAGGCACCGGTCCCAGAGTGGCCAGGATGGGCAGTGGGAGCTGTGGGGCTGGAGCTGAGGTGCAAATTCACAGAGTGGCTGCAAAAGGCCATTGCCATGACAGACTCTCCCCAGGCACGGGCCCTAATCCGATTAAGTGGCTGATTCACCTGCTGTTATTCCTTGGCTGTTGTGCCCATCTGAAGGGATTTAGAGGTTAAAGAGCTGCTGTGGGGATAAAACCAACCATTAAAGGGATCAATACAGAGAGCAGCATGGAATGGGCCTGTCTGAATGGAAATTACTTCTGCCTCTGTTCTTCCTGTTTCCTGTGCCTTCCTCCTTCCCCCTCAGCTCTTTATGGCCATCACTAACCATCCATGAAAAGTCATCCTGCTCCCACACAGTGAAACCAGACCCTGATGGTCACAGTCTGGGTCCAGGCCTGCAGGCTCCTCACCACAAGCCGTGTCTCTTCCTGTTTTCAACAGACTCCAGAAACCCAGCATTTATTAACCACATTGAAAAAACAATATTCATGCTGCAGTTAACACTCTCGTCCAGCCTCTGTGTTTGACACTGTCCTGCCTGTCCCAGGCTCACCCTCCTGCTGCCCCTCCCTGAGCATTTCCCTGCTGCTGGTTCAGATGCAGCAGAAAAGCATCATTATCTTTTCCCTTTTAAAGTTCAGCCTCGCAGAGCTGAAAATGAATCTCCTCTCAGAGATGAGGCGAGGGCATTGCTAAGAACAGCCCCAGATGTAGGTTGGGTTTTAATTTGAGTGCCAGGGAATTCAGGCTGCAGAGAAGTAATGAATGCAGAGGCCACCGAGGCCATTCCTTGTCATCCCCAGCTGGGTGAGCAGCTGGCAGCCAGCACTGCCTGCCTCACGTGATGGGAACGTCTGCCCGGGGACTTGGGGCTGCACAAACTCACACATTCACACATTCACACATTCACATATTCCACTGCACTCTCTGTAGCTCTGTGGGATGAATTTGGACAACTTCTGGCGTGCTCAGATCTCCTTAGCAGCACGGGTGTGTCGTGTCTCTGCTCTGTAGGTGAGGAGCTGAGCCAGGGCCGGGCACCTGGCGATACCTTTATCTGCCCCACACAGCCCCACTGCCCCGGATATCAGCCTGGGGCTGCTGGGAGGGCCTCTCCCACGGCCCAGAAATGGGAGAAATGAATAATGTCTCATAGAACCCCGTGGTGAGGAGCTAAAATGTGACTACAGATGTGAATCCCCCAGTGGGATCACGGTGATGGGCTCGTGCCACTGTCTCCAGTGAGATCACAGAATGCCAGGCTGCTGCAGCTTGGGAGGGACCTCAAATCCCACCCAGTGCCACCCCTGCCATGGCAGGGACACCTCCCACTGCCCCAGGCTGCTCCCAGCCCCAGTGTCCAGCCTGGCCTTGGGCACTGCCAGGGATCCAGGGGCAGCCACAGCTGCTCTGGGCACCCTGTGCCAGGGCCTGCCCACCCTGCCAGGGAACAATTCCTGATTCCCAAGATCCCAGCCAGCCCTGCCCTGGGCACTGGGAAGCCATTCCCCCTTGTCCTGTTTCTGCCTCCCCATGTAAAAAGTCCCTCTCCAGCCTTCCCAGGTCAATGGGCCTGTATCAGTCTGTAATTGGGAGATTTCGGAGGTCTGGATGAGACTTCTTAACCTGCCCCCAGACAGACCCAAAGGCTGGGTCAGAGAACCATGTAATGGTTTGGGTTGGATAATCACCCAGTTCCAGCTCCCTGCCATGGACAGGGACACATTCTGCTAGACCAGGTCACTCCAAGCTCCATCCAGCCTGGCCTGGGACAATTCCAGTGTCCATGGATTTGTCTGGACGCCTGACACCTGAAGCATCCTGGCTCTGCCTTTCTGAGCACGGGAGCATACCTTCACTGGAGGCCTGGAAACCAGGAAATCACCTATGCAGGTGACAGCCAGAGTTAAACAAAAGCCTGTAGCCAGACCTTGGCCTGGTGGAAATGGATGTTGCTGGTCAGGCTGTGACCTGGCAGGGTCCTGCTGTCCTTGGGCAAGGCTTTGAACTCCCAGCAGGGAAAGAGCACTGAAGGGCTCCCCCTGGGCACCCACGGACAGAGCAGAGGAGCCTGGTCACAGCTGCAGCCCGCCCTGGCATCCCACACAGGCCTTCCTGGAAGGCTGGAGCTGAGAAGCTCTGCCTCACTAACACCATCCCTGCAAAGGGCCCAGGCCAGGCTGGACAGGGCTTGGAGCAGCCTGGGATCCTGGAAGGTGCCCATGGCAAGGGATGGAACAAGGTGAGCTTTAACCCTTTCCAACCCAGACAATTCCCTGATCCTAGAGCACATCTCTGAGGGGTCTGTGCCTGTTGCAGGGATGGGTGGAATGCCTGTGGTGAGCAGGCAGCCAGGGCCCGAGAGGGAGATAAGGGGGCCCTGAACTGGCCTGTTAAGAGCCCCACAGGGCTTTCCTCGAAGACCACACCTCAGTGCAGAGTGACCAGTGCATGGACAGCCCGACCCCCCTGGGACCCCCGCCCATCCCAGCCAAGGCCCCGCCGGGGCTGGGGAGGGGCCAGGCTGGGGATAAAAGCCCAGCAGGGTCTGGGCTCAGCTCGGGGTCCGTGTCCTCCTGCAGCCCAGCAGAGCCACCACCATGGTGCACTGGACAGCCGAGGAGAAGCAGCTCATCACCAGCCTCTGGGCCAAGGTCAACGTGGAGGAGTGCGGCGCCGAGGCCCTGGCCAGGTGGGTGCTGCAGCCCCGGGAGCGCCCCGCTGCCCGCACGGGGACCCCGCCGGGCCAGGGCCTCCACCTGCCCCTGCCTGGGCCTTCACCTGCCCCTGCCTGGGCCCTGTCTCTCCCCAGGCTGCTGATCGTCTACCCCTGGACCCAGAGGTTCTTTGCCTCCTTCGGGAACCTGTCCGGCGCCACTGCCATCATTGGCAACCCCAAAGTGCAAGCCCATGGCAAGAAGGTGCTCACCTCCTTTGGCGAGGCCGTCAAGAACCTGGACAACATCAAGAACACCTTTGCCCAGCTGTCCGAGCTGCACTGCGACAAGCTGCACGTGGACCCCGAGAACTTCAGGGTGAGTTGTCCTTGCAGCTCTGCCCGTGTCCCTCCTCCCCCAGAGCATCTCATTCCCCGGGGGGTTTCCAACAGGCATCAGTAACTTGTACTTTAGTTCCCAAACAGGACACGCCTGACTGGAGTGGGAGCTGGGGGGCAGGGGAAGGTTGGGAATTCAATAATGCAGGGGAACACTGGGCTCTGGGCTGCAAGGACCAATTTGGTGACAAACACAGGGAGATGCCCTAAAGCTCTGGGGGCTTGTGCAGGCATGGCTGGAGAGAAGGAGCAGGGTGTTGGCCTCTGCGTCAGCCTCTGTTTAAGCCTGGCTTTGGGGATGTAGAAGCACGGACCCTCAACTGAAGCAGGTGTGGGGTGACACAGCAGAAAAAGGAAAGAGGCTGGAAAATGTGAGAGGAAGCCGAGATGGAGCAGCTGGATACCCAAGCCCACAGCCAGCACAGGGCTCTTGTCCTGCAGCTGACAGCCCTTCCACAGCCCCAGGAGGCCCTGGGCAGCTGGGGCGCCCTGGCCCCGGGGTGCTGTGCAGGGCCAAGGGGTGCCCAGCACCCTGCTGGCCTGACCTCCCTCCTGCCCTCCCCCTGCAGCTCCTGGGTGACATCCTGGTCATCGTCCTGGCCGCCCACTTCACCAAGGACTTCACCCCTGCCTGCCAGGCCACGTGGCAGAAGCTGGTGGGGCTGGTGGCCCACGCCCTGGCCCACAAGTACCACTAGAGCCTCGGGGGGCAGCTGTGTCTGGGATGGGCAATAAAAACCACATTTCCTGGAATTCTCTGTGTTCTGTGTCTCTGTGGCTGCCTGTGGGTCCCGGGCCTCTCCTCCCGGGACATTTGCAAGGACATAAGTTTGTAGAGATTCACTGATTAGGCAGAAATTTGCCCTTCCAGAGTTTGCTACTGATGTTTTAAGTTGATCAAAAGCATTTTCTGCATCAGTGATGACAACTGGTGTGTCTTGATCAGAGTTTGATATCTGAAATGTGTGAGATCCCAAGAGCAGGGGGTGAGGGCAGCTTTCAAACAGGATGGGCCAGAGCCTTTTTTAACTCATTTTGGCTTAATGCAAGCACATCTTTTCACTGGAATGGAAAGATTCTGTGTAAGCATCTCAGTTTCAGCAACGTTTTTCCAGGAACAGCCTAAAAAGCAACAAGGAGAGACATGCTGGTATCTCAGAACAGTGAAACTCTTGTTTTGCATGGTTTGGGAATAAATGTTCTGCCTTTCTCCTGATAGAGCAGGGATTTGCTCTTAACCCCTCTGTCCTGCACAGCCAGGCAGGCAAAGGTCCAGCCCTGCCAGCAGCACCGAGGAGCTGGGGAAAAGAATCAGGAAAAAAGCTCCAAATCTGAGTGCAGCTTCCCTGCAGCACAGCTTCTCCTTTCACCCAGCAAATGGGCATTTCAGGACCGCAGCAGGTGAGGCCACTCCCAGCCTCTTGTTCCAATTCAAACCCCTGGAACTGTCCAGCACACACACAGCTGGATGGTGGGTGCAGCCAGCAGCACCCCCAGGCCTGCTGGGGTGCCCAGGGCTGGTCCCAAAGCAGCACCAGTGCCGTGCCCAGGGACCTCAGCAGTGACTTTTCATCTCAGTGTCCACACCTTGAGCATTCTGTCACTCCTCTCCTACAGACACACCCCAGGGGTGATGTGGAGCCTGTCCTGCTCTCTGGCCAGCACCTGATGGTCTGGTTGCCCAGGGTTAGGGACAGTGACAAGGCTGTGTCACAGAGCCAGCGTGTCTCACTCTCCCAGTGACAGTGTTCCCTCTCTGGTGTGGCAGAGCAGAGTTACAGCCACCAGCAGCCCACCCGACCCAGAAGCAGGTCAGGAGAGCAGAGGAGAGCCCTGCATGCAGGATGCCCCTGGACCTCTGGCAGTGCCCAAGGCCAGGTTGGACACTTGGAGCAGCATGGGACAGTGGGAGGTGTCCCTGCCCATGGCAGGGCTGGCACTGGAGGGGCTCTGAGGCCCCTTCCCACACAAACCTTCTGGGGTTTTAAAATCAAAGACACCCTCAGGATGTGCTGGCTAAAGACACAAGGCCCTGCATGTTCTGCAGGAGAGCAGAGGTTGGCCTGGCTCCAGAGCAGAGCCTGGGCACAGATGCCACTGCTGCTGATAAGGGCTCTCTAAAGCTTGGCGGGGACACTGCTGCAATCAGGGACCAAGAAACTCTGCTTGGGGCAGAAAGGCCCTCACTGGAGCTGCTTTGGAATGGGTTTCTCTCTGAAAGGGAAGGTTCTTGCCCACGGAAGGGGGCAACAGTGTGGCCAAGGCTTGAGCAGCCTGGTCTGTTAGAAGGTTCCCTGCCTATGGCTGAGAGGGTGGAATGAGGTGATCTTGAAGATCCCTTCCAACCCAAACCATTCCATGATCCTGTGGTTCCAGGAGCTGGGAGACCTTCCACCCCCACCGAAGGGAACAGCCAGCTGGAAGGGTCCTGAGCACAGTGAAACCATGCCAGGCTGAGAGCAGGGGCTGGTTCTCTGCCTGGGGACTGGCTGGGGATGAGCTGCCAGGTGTTGCTGGGGTTGCACTGGGGGAAAGGAGATCTCCCTTTGACTCTGCAGACTCACAAAGAGCTGCAGAAATTGCCCCTGCTCAGCACACTGAGATGAACATTTCCCCTCCCAGCCATGTCCCCAGAGAGCTCCCTGAGCAGGCAATCCCTGTGCTGGGAGCTCAGCTCCCAAAACCTCCCAGCCAGGCTGCTGCCTCCAAGGCAGAAAGTGGGGGATTTTAAAGCATGAAATTCACTCTTTCTTACAAAAATGAATGAAGCAGCAGGGTGAGCCCAGGGCTGGGACTGCCTGGGCTGTGCTTGCCTTTGTTTTTTGCCAGGTCTCACAGTGTCCAGCACTGCTCAGAGCTGGTGCAGTGCTGACCAGGCTCACCCTGCCATCCTCACAGGCACTGGGGGCTGTCTCTGCCTCACTGGCACCAGTGGCCACAGCTGCAAACAGCTCTGGGCCAGCGCAGCACAGCAGACTTAAAATTTCTCCATGGCTCAATAATCTTCAAATGTAGAAGCCCTTGGAATTCTTTCTCAGGGAGTTTTAACTCATGTTTTTAGCTTTTGTCAGCTGCTAAGTGCCCTGGGGCACTAATGCAGCTGCTGGAGAGGCTCTCTGGATGCCCAGGGAAGCTGTGGCTGCCCTGCAAGTGTCCCAGGCAAGCTTGAAGAAAGCTGGGACAGCAGAAGGTGTCCCTGCCCATGGCAGGGGTGGCACTGGATGTGCTTTGTGGTCTGGGATTCCATGTGCAGAGCACCTTGAGGGGCTCCCTGGGCAGGAGGGGATGCTGCTCCCCGGCAGGGACAGGCGCCTGGGCCCCCCTGGAACCCCCGGCGGGCGGGAGCTGTGCCAGCAGCTCCACCTGTGCTCAGGGCTGAGGTGATGCTCGTCCACCCCGAGGCAGAGGGGCAAGGGGCCCCTGTCCCCCTTGGACAGCTCCCAGGGCCGCTATCTCCCCCTGTGCAGCCCCGCTCCCTCCCCAGCCCCAGGCAGCGGCGCCGTGGGCTGAGATTAGGCTGGGCCGTCTATAAAAATCCCTGGGGCAGCCCCGGCAGGCACGGCCTGGCTCAGGATAGCCCAGGAACCCTCTGCAGCCACCATGGTGCACTGGACAGCCGAGGAGAAGCAGCTCATCACCAGCCTCTGGGCCAAGGTCAACGTGGCCGAGTGCGGTGGTGAGGCCCTGGCCAGGTAGGTCCAGCTGCTGGGAGCCTGCTCAGCCCCACCTGGCGGGGAACCCGCCCCAGCCGCTGGAACCTCGGTGTCTCTGTCTCTGTTTGTGTCCCTCCGCCTCTCCCCAGGCTGCTGATCGTCTACCCCTGGACACAGAGGTTCTTCTCCAGCTTCGGGAACCTGTCCAGCCCCACGGCCGTCATCGGCAACCCCATGGTGCGTGCCCACGGCAAGAAGGTGCTCACCTCCTTCGGGGAGGCCATCAAGAACCTGGACAGCATCAAGAAATGTTTTGCTCAGCTGAGCAAACTCCACTGTGACAAGCTGCACGTGGATCCCGAGAACTTCAGGGTGAGCCATGCCCAGCTCCAGCCGTGGCTGGGCAGAGGGCCTGGGCTCTGGAGGTGCTTCAGGGGTCTCAGAGGGGTCTGACAGTCAGTGGGACCTCAAGAGAAACCCTGGGGCTGCCTGAGAGCCTGTGCGGGGTAGGGGCAGTGGAGGGGAAAGGAGAGTCATATTTGGGGGCAGCAGAGAGGAGTTTTGGGGCTGGGATCTGTGAGAGGGGGCGGCCAGGCAGGCAGGTGAATGGGGAGAAAGGCAGAGGCAGATGTGTCCTGGCCAGAAGAAACATCTTGGAGCAGCCAGAAGGGAAGGAGCTGAGATGGGGTTTAGAGGGAAGAGCTGAGCTTGCCTGGGAGGTAGTGGTTAAACCAGAAGGGAAAAAAGGCACAGCCACTTTGGCAGGAGGGTTCTGAGCCCAGGGACAGCCAGGGTGGGCAGGGATGGAAGTGAAGGGGTAAATTCAGTAGAAACTGAGGGAGGACAGTGCACAGCAGGCGAGGGAAGGTGCTGGGGGGAGGATCCAGCACCCCAGGGATCCCAGCACATGCCAGACCACAGGCTGTGCCAGGAGCCTGGCACCCTGCATGGGGCCAGGATAAAGCTGAGATCAATCTGAGATAGATCAATCTGCTCCCTGCTGTGCTGTGAATTCCCCAGGGAGCCGGGTGGGACGGTGGGGAGGGGCACGGGGGCAGCCCCAGCTGACAGCTTCTCCTCCCTGCACTGCCAGCTCCTGGGTGACATCCTCATCATCGTCCTGGCTGCCAACTACGGCAAGGAGTTCTCCCCTGCCTGCCAGGCTGCCTGGCAGAAGATGGTCCGTGTGGTGGCCCACGCGCTGGCCCACGAGTACCACTGAGCCTCCGGGGAACCCTCCTGCCTGGAGACACCCCGGGGAATCCTCCTCGGGTTCTGCTGGCCTCTGACCACCCAATAAACAGCAGCTGCTCCAGCCACCAGCATGTCTGGTTCCTTGTGGGAATGGGGAGGGAGGGACGGGGGGCAGGGGGAGCAAATGCTCACAAACATGGGGTAACACGAGCCAGGATCTCCTTCATGCATGGGAAACTTGTCTAAGATGGAGATCCCAGGGGAATGTTCAGGACAACACCCGAATAAACACCACAAAATGCAAACAGAAACACTCTGGCTCTTTGTGGAGATACCAGGTGACGTTACTTGGTTTAATGTTTCAAGGCTTTCACAGAGTGAGTGGAGTGGAACTGTACAAAAATGTGCAGTGGGAGAAGTGGCAGGGAGACTGGGGCCACGGTGTGTAACTTCCTGCCTGGGGGGGTTTTGTTGGTTTGGGGTTTTTTAAGCCATCGTCATTCTTAGATTAGCAAAGGCAGAATGTGACAGACACAACCATCAAGGAAGAGACCTGGGCTGGTGGAAGGTGTCCCTGCCCATGGCAGGGGATGGAGCAGGGTGAGATTTAAGGGCCCTCCAGCCCAACTCACCCTGGCATTCTGTGATTCCATGAACAGCACAGTGCTGACTGCAGAGGGCTGGGGAACAGTGTCACCCCCAGCCTGACCAGGGTCCTTTGGCTGAGCCCCCTCCTGCAGTGAGCAGGAACAAACACAAACGCTTTGCTCCAGGGTGGTGGAGGTGATCCAGACCCCCCGGGGCATTCCTGGGCCCCACGAGCTCCATCCCTGTCCCCTGCATGCATCTCCCACCTCCAGCTGGGCACAGGAGCACAGGAGCAGCCCCAGGGGACCCAGCTGCCTCTCCCACTTGTCAGGAACACCACTGATCAGCTGGTGCTGAGCCCCGGGGTCAGGCACTGTCTCGGGCTGCACATCTGTGCAGATGTTTTTTCTTCCTGGAAATGGTGGCCAGGCCTTGGCAGGGGCTGCCCAGGGAGCTTTGCAGTGCCCATCCCTGGAGGTGTCCCCTGGAGGTGGCACTCAGTGCTCTGGGCTGGGGACAAGGTGGGCACGGAGCACAGCTGGGACTGCCTGGGCTGGGAGGGCTTTGCCAGCCCCAGGGATTCAGGGACTCTGTGGGATCCCAGTAATCCCCATCTTCCCACCACTCCTCATGTCCTGTGAGTCAACAGCCTGCAGTTGTTTTGCCCTGGGTTATAATATCTCCTCCCAAGCCTTGCCTGACCTTTGCCAAGAAGTTCTTTGAGACAGGAGTTCCCTCTTGGCTGCAAGGCATTGCCGTGGTGTTAGCAATGTCATCCTGCATTAATCAAACTCTTAATGAGGACGCAAAGAGAGAACCCAAAGCCTGACAGGTCCTGCAAGAAGAGTAGAAGGAGAAACTGGTGCCTTCAGAGGGAGAATCCCAGAGCCCCGAGTGCCCCTCTCCTGCCTCGGGGGTTGGCACCATCCAAGGGGCGCCAGGCTGGCAGCTTCCCCGGGGAGCTGCTGCAGGAGGTGCAGGGGCCGTGCCGGGGCTCTGCCTGCAGATAATGGCCCCAGCAGCAGGGCTGGAAATCAGGGACCGGGAGGGCGGGGGGCCGGCCAGGGCTGGGCACCTTGCCCTGGGGCCGCACCCTGATCTTGGGTCCCCTCCCCTGGGGCGCCGGGGCCCCCGGGCGGGCCAATGGAGGGGTGCAGGGGGCAGGGGAGGGGCCCGAGCAGAGGATAAAAGCGGGGCCGGAGAGCGGCTCCCCAGCGTGCCATCCTTCGGGAGCCAGAGCTCAGACCTCCTGCGCAGCCGACACCGACCCTCCTGCCGACACCATGGTGCAGTGGACAGCCGAGGAGAAGCAGCTCATCACCGGCCTCTGGGGCAAGGTCAACGTGGCCGAGTGCGGTGGTGAGGCCCTGGCCAGGTAGGTCCGGCTGCTGGGAGCCTGCTCAGCCCCACCCGCACGGGGAACCCGCCGCAGCCCTGGGAGCGTCGATGTGACCCTGTCTGTGTCTCTCCCCAGGCTGCTGATCGTCTACCCCTGGACCCAGAGGTTCTTTGCCTCCTTCGGGAACCTGTCCGGCGCCACTGCCATCATTGGCAACCCCAAAGTGCAAGCCCATGGCAAGAAGGTGCTCACCTCCTTTGGCGAGGCCGTCAAGAACCTGGACAACATCAAGAACACCTTTGCCCAGCTGTCCGAGCTGCACTGCGACAAGCTGCACGTGGACCCCGAGAACTTCAGGGTGAGTTGTGCCCCTGACCTGCCCTCCCCAGTGCAGCGTCTCCCCTGGCCCCCATCCCAGCAGGAGAGGGATTTGCCCAGCGGGGCAGGCGGGAGGGAGAGGGGCTGGGGGCTGGCAGGAGGGGGAGATGCTGAGGGACAGAGGGAAGCAGACGGTGCAGCCTGAGGAGGAGGCACGGCACGGGCTGCAGGTGACAGCGGCCGTCTGAGGGGGCAGGAGAGGGCGGGGATGGGAAGGGGAGGACAGGGTTTCAGTCAGGGAATGGACAGGGAGAACGAAGTGAGAGCAGTTGTTGAGTAGGAAGAGGTTTGAGCCAAGGGGGAAGAGAAGGAGCAAGAGCAAAGTTTGGCACAGAGGAGAACAGAGATGAGTGAGGAGCAGGAGATGGCTGGATGCCAAAAGCAAAAGAGGATCTCCAGGGAGAAAACTTTGGCTGAGAGTATCTCAGTGGGGAATTAACCCCAGCATTTGTCCCTGGGCTAGGGCTGGCAGAAATCCCCCTGTGTCATTGTGAACTTGTTGTTTGTGCCAGGGTGCTCTGTGCTGCGCTGGGAGCTCGGCTGGGCCTTGAGAGAAACTCCAAAACAAAGCCAAGAGGCACAAAGAAAAATTTTGTCCAAAAGGCTTCGGAGAATTTTTGGTTACTCTTCCCATAGGGTAGCAGAACCCGAACCTTTAAAATAAGAGCAGAGACCCAGTTTAAGGTGCATCTTAAGGAGGACCTGGGGGAGGTTTTTACGGCTGCTGACCTCCTGGAGGCTTCCCTGGCTGTAACCTGAGTGCTTGTGTGGGGATCTGCAGGGCCTTGCTAACCTGAGGCTGCTCTTGTCCCCACAGCTCCTGGGTGACATCCTGATCATCGTCCTGGCCGCCCACTTCGGCAAGGATTTCACTCCCGACTGCCAGGCTGCCTGGCAGAAGCTGGTGCGTGTGGTTGCCCACGCCCTGGCCCGCAAGTACCACTAGAGAGCCGCGGGGCGCCGGAGCCCACGGCTCCCGACAGCCAAATAAAGCTCATCCTGTGAAGCCTCCGCTGCGTCCCTGTGTCCCTGAGGGCAGGGAGGGCTCGGGGGGACAGCTGGCTGGGCTGGCGTCGGAGCAGGGTCACGGGAGACAGCCCCTGCCCTCTGTTCTGGGCAGTTCCCGTGGTTTGTGTGGGATTTGCCTCGGGGAATTGTGCTTTTGGGATGCTGGGTTGGTAAAGTCCTGCCACCCCCGGGGTCCTGCACCGGGGACTTTGCACGGGGGAACTGCTCAGAATTTTACTGTAAAACCTGCCTGTCTCTCCTGGACAAGGGAAATGGAGAAGATCCATATTTTTCTGGGGGAAGGGTAAACAAATTGAAGGCTTTAATCTACCCTGGCTCGTCCCTAGCATCAAACCTACCCAAAATCAGCTGAGTCACCCAGGCCCAGCAGGCAGCTGGGTGGGGGCAGGTTTCAGATAAACATTTTGCTATCGAGGCCTGTCCAGACTTTGTTTATTCACATCCCTCCCACCCTGCGCCGCCCACTCCGCAATTTGGGGGGGGCTGATCTGCCAAGAGCGGAGCCTTAATTCCCTGGATGGGAGTTTTGGGTGGGCTCAGGTGCCTGCAGAGCAGGACTCTGCGGGCAGGGTTTGTCCTTGGCATGGGGAGCACGTCTGAGCAGAGCGTGATGCAGCAGAAGCGAGGCTGGCCGGGAGGGCTGCTCCCTTCCAAGGGAATACACTGGGCACAGCCATTCATCCCGGGATTTCTGGCACCCAGCCTGCCCTGAGCTCTGTCTCTGCCTCACCCACATCTCTGGGCACTCCACTCTCTGGCCCTGACCCACAGGAAAGTGTAAGAAGGCCCCTGGGGCCCGTAAATGCCCTTTCTCAGTCATGACACCCAAAGAGAGAGGCATTTTGTTCCTGCTGTCAAGGTACACACTGAGAAGGAGAGAAGATGATTCACAGCAAGTCCCAAAGGGTTTTTCTCCCTGCAGGGAGACTGGGCAGGCAGAGAGTCACCAAACCCCCAAATGTTTCATGGCTTTTCATAGGCTTCATGACAGACATGGACAGTTTCCTATGAACGTGGCTGTTCCTGGGCTGCAGGCAGAAATGAGTGACCTGTTTGAAAAAGCAGGGAAGGTGTCTGGGGGTAGGAAGGACAGCAGAGCTGCAGAGGGGCTGGGGACAAGGCCTGCAGGGACAGCACCCAGGGAATGGCTTCCCAGTGCCCAGGGCAGGGCTGGCTGGGATCTTGGGAATCAGGAATTGTTCCCTGGCAGGGTGGGCAGGCCCTGGCACAGGGTGCCCAGAGCAGCTGTGGCTGCCCCTGGATCCCTGGCAGTGCCCAAGGCCAGGCTGGACACTGGGGCTGGGAGCAGCCCGGGGCAGTGGGAGGTGTTCCTGCCAGGGCAGGGGTGGCACTGGGTGGTCCCTTCCATCCCAACCCATTCTCTCATTCCACGATCCTACAACTCAAGCAAACCTCCAGGGTTCTGCCATTCCCTGCAGCTGCTGAGACACAGCAGGATGGGAGCAGCCCCCACTGGTGCTGCCCTGTGGCTTCACTCCCATCTCCATTCCCAGCTGGGATCACCCCTGCTCCCAGTGCCCCAGCACACAAGCCCTGAGGGACACCCTCTCCCCGTGCTGCTTCTCCTGCTCCCATTCCATGGGCAGGGCAGGGGTGGCACTGGGTGGGATTTGAGGTCCCTCCCCACCCAAAGCAGTCTGTGATATTCATGGTGGGCTCCAGGAGGAGAGGTGCTGTCTCCCAGTACCTGAGGAATCCAAGCACAGTTCACAGCTGTGATTTCTATTATTTAACACTATTTCCCAGTGCCTTTTCCTTCCCATTTTTGCCAAAGAGCAACCCTCCTCTCCTGAATCCTGCTCAGTCATTACTCTCTGCTGTTGCTGTGGACATTCCCTTCCTTTCTTTCCCGTGTGCAGCTCATTCATCAAAGTTTTGTGATGCTGTGGCAGAACAATCCATCACCCTGCCGGGGTGAGCTTCCCACCATTCCAGAGCTGCAGGATGNATCCCTGCCGGGCTCTCTGCTGTGCAGGATTCCCGATCCCTGCCGGGCTCTCTGCTGTGCGGGATTCCCGATCCCTGCCGGGCTCTCTGCTGTGCGGGATTCCCGATCCCTGCCGGGCTCTCTGCTGTGCAGGATTCCCGATCCCTGCCGGGCTGCCGGGGCAGGGGCTGGCAGAGGCGCTGGCTGGGACGGGCTGGCACCCGGGAAGGAGCAGGGGGCACTGCAGACAGAACGGTGGGATCACGGAATACCCTGAGTGGATGGCACCCAAAGGAATCACGGAGCCCAGCTCCTGGCCGTGCACAGAACAACCCCACAATCCCACCTGGGGCCTGAGGGCGCTCTCCGAATCTGTGTGCCCGGCTCTGCAGTGCTGGGGGGTCAGGTGAAGCCAGCAGCATCGGGAGCACAGAATTCCCTAACCAAGGTGCTGTTGCCCTCAGGGAACTGGCACCACCCCTAGGCCTGGGACAGCACCTGATCCAGGAGAAAGCCTTGGAGCTGAGACCCCTGGGAGGTTCAGAAGATGTTGGAGAGGGACTGGGGACAAGGGCTGCAGGGACAGCACCCAGGGAATGGCTTCCCAGTGCCCAGGGCAGGGCTGGCTGGGATCTTGGGAATCAGGAATTGTTCCCTGGCAGGGTGGGCAGGCCCTGGCACAGGGTGCCCAGAGCAGCTGTGGCTGCCCCTGGATCCCTGGCAGTGCCCAAGGCCAGGCTGGACACTGGGGCTGGGAGCAGCCTGGGGCAGTGGGAGGTGTCCCTGCCAGGGCAGGGGTGGCACTGGGGGGGCTCTGAGGTCCCTTCCATCCCAACCCATTCTCTCATTCCATGATCCTACAACTCAAGCAAACCTCCAGGGTTCTGCCATTCCCTGCAGCTGCTGAGACACAGCAGGATGGGAGCAGCCCCCACTGGTGCTGCCCTGTGGCTTCACTCCCATCTCCATTCCCAGCTGGGATCACCCCTGCTCCCAGTGCCCCAGCACACAAGCCCTGAGGGACACCCTCTCCCCGTGCTGCTTCTCCTGCTCCCATTCCATGGGCAGGGCAGGGGTGGCACTGGGTGGGATTTGAGGTCCCTCCCCACCCAAAGCAGTCTGTGATATTCATGGTGGGCTCCAGGAGGAGAGGTGCTGTCTCCCAGTACCTGAGGAATCCAAGCACAGTTCACAGCTGTGATTTCTATTATTTAACACTATTTCCCAGTGCCTTTTCCTTCCCATTTTTGCCAAAGAGCAACCCTCCTCTCCTGAATCCTGCTCAGTCATTACTCTCTGCTGTTGCTGTGGACATTCCCTTCCTTTCTTTCCCGTGTGCAGCTCATTCATCGCTGTGGCAGAACAATCCATCACCCTGCCGGGGTGAGCTTCCCACCATTCCAGAGCTGCAGGATGCAAATCAGAGGGGCTCAGGAGTTTTTTGTCTTTTCTAAATCAGACTGAAGCAAATCTGTGCTGATGGCAGCTCCCAGCATCTTTTAAAGAATTCTCATTCAAATGTTATTCAGGAGCAGATGAACCAGGGGACCATCAGGAGTAATTATTTTTATCTGGCCTTATCCTCACACTTTTCAAAATTGCTGGAGCAGGAGAAGTCCCCAGTTCACTTCTTAGCACAACAAGCCAAAAATACTCTTTAAGCAGCCCTGTGCTGCCCCTGCTGGGGTTATTTTTCGTTTTATTTATGGCACAGTTTTACACCTCCCAAGGGAATTCTGTCAGGAGTGGCAGCGTCACGGAGCATTTCAGGAGCCCGAGCTGGTGGGGTTGGAATGCAATCCCAGCACCAGCTGCCCCCCTGTGTTTGACACTGCTGGAGGGAGGGGGGCTGACAGTGCACTTGCTCTGATGTTTAAAAGATGTTTCATGGCTTTCGAGAGGGAAATAAAGACGTTGTTTTCTCCAGGAGCTGAGTGGAAATTCCCAGCTTGCCCAAAGAGTCTGTGCTCCTGCAGGGACTGCTTCAGGCAGTTTTTGACACCCTGTCACCTCTCAGAGATGTATTTGACAGAAAATCTCTTCGCCTGTGGCACAAAGGGATCCTCGCAGATTTCCTGGGCTGGCCTCAACCCAGGTGGCCAAAGGCACGGGTGGGGCTGCAGGGATGGGGCCAGCCCTCCTCTCCCTCTGCCGCCAGCCCCTTGTGCCAGGGGAGCAGGGAGATCACAACTTTCCTGTCGCACCGCCGCCATCTGATGCCATGGCAACTGCAGCTGTGCTGCAAAGCCCCTCAGAAATAGCACGGGGATGTTAAAAGGATTTGGATCCCTCGGTGACTTTGGAGAAAGGAAGGTTGGAAGCCCCAGAGGGAGTTGTCAGAGCTGATTTGCCTCATCTCTCCTTTGTTCCGCCCCCTGGCCGCCTCCCCGCGCTGTCAGGGCCCTTCCAGCCCAAATTCCCCGCAGCAGAGACCCGGACGGTGCAGGAGTCACATTTCGGGGCTGCTGCTGGGTTTCCCTTTGCTACCCCCGAGTCCTCCTGAAGTGCAGGAGCCCTCAGTGCCTGGCAGGCAGTGACCTTGCAGACCAGGCCCTCCTACTCTTGGACTTTGGGCAGCGTTTTCATCGAGGCTCCCTCCACCTTTCTGTGCCCAGGGCAGCTGAGGGCTGCTGTCAGACAGGTCACCCCCTCCTCCTTCTCCTCAGCCCTTTCCCAGCCCTCTCTCCACAGAGTTTTGCCGCGGGAGAACCTGACTCCTGCCGAGCGTGCGGAGAAGGGAGCGTGAGGCTTTTGCCTGGGCTGACCAGAAACGCAGAATCCCTGAGGCTGCAAAAGCTCTCCAAGGTCACAGAGCCCCACCTGCGGTGGATCCCCACCTGGGCACGGCTGGAGGTGCTGACCCAGCTGCTCTGGGCTCCCTGGCAGCCTGGCAGGGCTGGTGCTGCCCAGGGGCTCTCCATGGGGCAGGAGCTGGGCACACAGCCCAGCAGCTCCGGGCTGGGGTCACCCTGTGCCTGGGCACACTCACGGGGCTGTCTGACAAGCACAGGGACCAAAGGAGCTTGGCAGGAGCAGGTGAGGAGAGTCCCTGCCTGTGGCTGCCTCTGCAGCAATCCAGGGGAGCAGCGTGGGCCTGAGAGTTCTGGCTCTGAGGGATTTCAGCCTGCTGGCAGCTGCTGGCTTTTCCCAAGGAAACGTTCCTCAAGAAAGCTTCTTCTCCAAACAATCTTGGTGAGCAACTCTCCTTTCCCCAAACAATCTTTCTCCAGGTGCTGTGTTGGCTGTTTCTTTGTTTAACCCATGGGATTGGAGAGGTGTTGTTCCCACTCACCAACCACGCTGAGTCTGTATCAGAACACCTCACAAAAGGCAGTGAGAATTAGACAGCAAAGCCTTTTCTCTGTGCCCTTTGCCTTCTGAACTATTTGGAGTCTGACCTCTTCCGTGTCCTGCAGCAGCAGGGCAGGTGTGTGGGCAGGCATGGGGCAGGGTGTCTGCCCTGCAGGACAGCCCCAGCTGGGTTTTCACCCATTTTTACTGTGCCCACAAGGGCAGGTGCTGCACGGAGTGAGGAAATCCACCTGCTTGTCTTTGCGGGTGCTGCAGAGGGTGAGGATGCCGTGCACATCCCAGTTTGCACACTGAGAGCCAAACACTGAAATTATCTTCGTGTTGAAGGCCATTAGAGCACGCTGGAAAGCCGTCTGCTAATTTAACTTACCCAGCTCATTAGTGAGCTGCTGAAGTGAGGGGCGGAGGTGCAGATGTCTGAGACGTGGGGCAGTTGAAAATGCACCAGCTCCATTTCCCAGGGCATGCTGATGGGTTTAGCCCTCACTTAAACAAAAATGCCGAGTTCCCTGTTTACACAGACCCACTGAGTGTGAATGCCTCAAATGCTGGAGGCTGGACAAGTTTAACTTCCCCCACACCAGCCCCTAAAAAGAGCAGTGGGTGAGTCAGGAACTCCTTAGTGTCAGCTTGAGGGGGATTTTATAACTTGCTTTTAATTTTTTTCCTTCCAGCCCCAAAGGCACCGTTCTGCAATCAAAGCTGGAGCCCTTGGAGCACCCCCCTTTCTGTTCTGATTTGTATTCCAGGGAGCACAGCCTTTCCCAGGGGGGCTGTGGGCTGGGGCTGGCAGCCCTGGGCTGACAGCTCTGTGGGTTTGTGCACGTGTTGCCTGGTTTTCCTCACAGCTGTAGCTGCAATGACAACATTCCTGAGGAGAATTGCAGTCACTGTGTATATTCCTAATAAATATCCACTGGAATGCCTGGCACTGGGAGCAGCTCGGGCTGCAGCAATGGCAGCAGCAGCTGGAATAGTGAATGAGCCTGGCAATGAAGGGAGCAGAAGTTCTGGATTTGGCAATGCCTGAGGCCTGGCAGAGTGACCCCTGCCCGGGGGTGGCAGATCAGTTCTGTGATTGCTGCAGTTTCTGTGGCTGCTGGGAGCACGGGCCCACAGTGCCAGGTGCTGCACAGACACAGGGCAGGGACACAACTGCAGCCTTTCCCCTTTCCCCTTTCCCCTTTCCCCTTTCCCCTTTCCCCTCCACTGAGGGCTGTGAGGAGAGGCAGCAAAGGGGGCAGGAGAACCACGGAATGGTTTGGGCTGGGAGGGACCTTGAAGCTCCTCCTGTTCCACCCCCCTGCCATGGGCAGGGACATGTTCTGGGCTCTGTGGGAGAGTGGCTCCAGCTGGAGGAGCCCCCACGTCATGGATGTCCCAAATCCCACAGCTAAATGCTTCTAATGAAATCCTTTTGTGGGGGACTGGGGGAAAGGGGTTTGCTGCAGGAGTGCTCTTGCTCTGCATTGTCACCTGCCTTGCATGGAGGGCAGGGGGACCTCCCAGAGCTTGCACAGGACACCAGGGCAGGCTCTGGACTGGTGACTGTTGTCCTCTGTGTTTTTGCAGGGGTGTTAAAACCTCAGTTGCACACAGAAAATGTGCTTCCTCCTGCTGCAGGAAGCTCTGTGCAGCCCCAGCACTCCCAGAGCCCCCCACCCCGAGTGACTCCTGGCTGTGGCAGGGCAGCACTGGGGGCACACAGTCCCACAGAAGGGACTTTGGAGGGCACTCCTGCCCTCTCAGCACCCTCTCTGCTCGGGTGCTGCCGGGTGTGTAACACATCTCTTGGTGTGGGAAACCTCTTGGAGATTTGTCAAACCGGGTGCTCAACCCCAAGACCTGGAAGGGTCCCAGCCTGTTACACATTTTCCTTGTGCAGCCCCTTTGTCCTGCCAGAGATAAGCAGCAGATCCCTCAGCAGATCCCTCAGCAGATCCCATAGCAGATCCTGCTCATCCTGCAAAAGAGTTCACCAAACTGGTGAGAGCCATCAGGGCACGCAGCAAGGCTTTGTGTCCCTGGGACAAGGAATTTCACCTTTGGGATCAGCCCCTTGCCAGGAGAACCTGACTGACAATCAGCCACGTTCAACTTTCAGCTGCTGGGAATGAGAGGGCTGGTGGAGCTGGAGGAGCCCCTCTCTGGATGATGAATGGTGATGGATTCCTCGCTGTGCTGGGGCTCAGGGAGCTCAGAAACGATCCTGTGCTGGCTGTGCTGCCCCGGGGAGCAACAGGACTGGAGAGGGATGTCCTGGCTGAAGGGGCAGAAGGAAAGCAGGCGTGCATCTCACACCAATTCCAGCTGGGATGGGAGTGGGGAGGGAGCTCCTGGCCCCGGCTGTCCCGGCAGAGCGGGAGGAGGAGCCCCGGGCACACACCAGGGCCTGGGCTGGACTCTGCCAGGGCATCCCTCACCTGTGCAGAGATCTGAGTGTGGATTCAGCACTGCCTGGAGGAGATTCCTGAGCCCCTTCTGTGGGGGTGCTGCACAGCACATCCTCTCTGCTGGCAGGGAGCCTCATCCTCACTTTAAACCTACCCCTGTCACTATTATTATTATTATTATTGTCATTATTATTATTATCTTAAATCACTTGCACTTCTATTTTCCTTCTCTCTGTGAAAAAAAACACCTCAGGCTTGTTGATCTTCTCCTTCTCTAGAAACCCCCCTGGCAGCAGGGGCCTGAGAGAAGTGCCTGTGTGGCAGGCAGTTTGTGCATCCCAGAGCTGAGCACAGCTGAGCACCCAGCAGCCTGTGGATGCCAGAAAGCAGCACCGTGGACATCTGCCAGCCCAAGGGTGGCAGGGTTTGGGCTTGGACCTGCCTGTGTGTCCAAACTCGAGTGCTGTTTGCCAGAACCACATCACCCTCTCCTGGAGGGGAGAGCTCTGGCAGCTCCCTGTGCTGCCCAGGAACACTTCTGCACGCCGGGAGCAGATTTCAGCCCTACCTACCCACCTGAAAAATGGGCAAGAATTGTCCTTCCTTACAGGTTTCTGGCCCCTCAGCTGGCTGCAGGTTCCTGCTCTGTGGGAAGCAGAATCTCAGCTGGTTGTCAGCACCCACTGGTGGCCTGGTGGCACATCTGGCACTGCCAAAGGCACTTTGTGTCACCCACCCCTGCTGGACAAATGGTGTGCACGGCTCTCATGGAGAAGAAAAAAGGGTCTGAGGGCAACAGGCTCTTTGTGCCATGGGCAGCCTCCCTTCAGCACTGATCATCACAGCAGCTACAGCTGCCAATGTCAGCTGATATTTATCTACAGCTGACCTCTGAAAGCAGCCCAGGAAAGCCCAGATCACTTTGCCCTAAATACGAATATTGAAATGGATATTTCAGGAGCTGCCTGAGCACCTTCTCTCCAGGCTGCCAGTGAATGTCTTTATTTCCCCTTCCAAAATCCCTCAGGCCTCCCAGGCTCACTCGGTTCTCCTTCTCCTTCTCCTTCTCCTTCTCCTTCTCCTTCTCCTTCTCCTTCTCCTTCTCCTTCTCCTCCTCCTTCTCCTTCTTTATTTTTTTTTTTTCTTTTTGGCTGCTCTGCTGTGTCAAAGGGGATGGTGCAAACAGCTCCTGAGAGTGAACCCCAGTCTCCAGCTGGAGCTGCTGTGGGGTTGCCTTGTGCTGGCCCCAGGAGCTAAATAGGGCTGGGAATGATGTCAAAGCAGGGTGGGGACGTGGTGCTGGCTTATGGCCTCAACAAGGGACTTCAGGCAGGAGGGAACTCCCCTGGGAGAGCCTCTGTGGGGACAAGGAGAGATGTGAATGCACCAAGAGGAAAGAGTGATGGCGTAAGATGGGGGAAAGCTGCAGAGGGACTGAACAAGGACCAGGAGTGCCAGGACAAGGGAAATGTTTCCCAGTGCCCAGGGCAGGGCTGGCTGGGATCTTGGGAATCAGGAATTGTTCCCTGGCAGGGTGGGCAGGCTCTGGCACAGGGTGCCCAGAGCAGCTGTGGCTGCCCCTGGATCCCTGGCAGTGCCCAAGGCCAGGCTGGACAGTGATGGCCAGGAAGAGGAACACGGGCCCATGCAGGCTGGGCTCTGCCTTGAGGAGAAGGGTGATGTTCCCCAGCAGGGCAATGCCAAACATGATGCAGAAGGGGAATCCAGCAATCCAGACCTGCTCCTCCTCCAGCCCAGGGATACCAATGAGGAGCAAACAAGGAAGGTGGGAGAAGGCAGTGGGGTTCATGTAGGTTCATGTTCAGAGACATGAACCCTTCTTGGCTGTTGCTGATGCTGAGGGCTTTCTGTCCTGTGGGAGAAAGAAAGAACATTTAAACACTCTGGAGCTGACCTGGCCAGTGGCAGAGACTGGCCTGGTGGGGGCCTGGAAGCTGAGAGTTCCCCCACAGCCTTTGGCAGCTGCTTGCACTGGGCCAGGAGAGCCCCTGTGAAATGAGTGTCCTGACAGCTCCCAAAGGAAGTGTCCTGTCCCTCCTGCTGGGTTCTCCTGGAGCACACTGCATTCCTCCTGGATAAACTGAACAGCAAGACTGCCTGAGATGCACACTTGCTACTGTCCAGTGTCTAAAAGGCCCAGAGGAAAGCTGGTCTGAAATAAACCCTCCTGAGGGGTGGTAAGTGGGAAGATGAGTCCCTGTCACCAGCACGGAGCTCTAAGGACGTTTGACAGCACTGTGCTGCTCATCAGTGCAAACTGAGCTGCCAAGTGCTCGTCTTGGTCAAGAAACTATGGATTCCAGGGCAAAAAGTGCCAGTGTCAGAGTATATGACAGCTCCCTGCCCCACAGGCCCATGCTCCAGTGATGCTGTAAAGACTACAACACAGACTCTGACCTCAGAAGGCTGCTAATGACTTCATTTATTTTTGGTAATTTCTTTTCTTTTATACTGTTTTGCAGAGAACAACTCAATTGATGAAAGAAAGACAAACTCCTTCAATCACATTGGTCAGAGCAGAGGGACAGCAAGGAGAAGTCCCTCCCAGGGAAAGGGATGTAAACAAAGGTGACAGTCAGGAAAACGTGTCTCTTGTTGGCAGAAAACTCTCTGGGAAAAGAGTTTCAGAGAACCCAAAACATCTCAGACACCAAGCAGGGCTACACTCCAGTGCTGCCTGTTCTCCCCCCAAAGGACAGGGACTCACTCAGGCCCTGCACACTGCTCAGCTCCCTGGCACCTGGGGGAAAGGGTCCCCTGAGGAGCCCTGCAGTGCAGAGCAGGCTGGTGCCCCGAGCCCCACAGGAGCCCTTCCTGCACCTGCTGGGGACCTGCAGGCAGCACTGGGACCAGCAGTGTCCCGAGCAGGTCCAGGCTCTTCCTCCTGGGGTAGCCGAGCTGGGCTCTGCTCCATCCCGAGACAGATGTCACACAGTGCCCGTGCCACCCTGTCCCAGCACGGCCACCAGCCACCAGCTGCAGCTGGGCTCTCAGGGCCGTGCTGGCACCCTCAGGTGCTGTGGGCTGCTGGGGATCACCTGCACCCTGGGCACCTTCCCCAGTTTTTCTGATGAGGTTTTAAACATCCCAGGAATGGCAAATCCTGACAATTTTCTTCTGCACCTCCTTCCAGGCAGCTGCCTCTGCTGATGGTGCTCTGCCTAAAATTTCATTCTCCTGTGGGGAGCACAGGGGCAGGAGCACAGGGACAGGAGCACAGGGGCACAGGGACAGGAGCACAGGGACAGGAGCACAGGG
>VWYO01009381.1:35657-45701 GCA_013400275.1 Rhadina sibilatrix | reverse complement strand
GGGACAGGAGCACAGGGACAGGAGCACAGGAGCACAGGGGCAGGAGCACAGGAGCACAGGGGCAGGAGCACAGGAGCACAGGAGCACAGGGGCACAGGAGTACAAGGACAGGAGCACAGGAGCACGGGGACAGGAGCACAGCTCCCAGGGGCAGGAGCACAGCTCCAGGCCAAGGCAGACAGCAGTGGGGCTGCCCGGATGGGATGGCACCGAAGCCCTCCTTGCAGAGCAGGGAATTGCCGCCCCAACCCCAAACACCGCCCGCCTCCGCGGCTCTCCGGGGGGACTCTGCTCTGCAAAGACCAGCGATGTTTTTCTGCCTGACACATCCATCCCAGCGGGGAGCTCCGCATCTCCCCCGACACTTCCGGCGCAATTAGAGACAGAAGTCAGAGCAGGCGGCAGGTTTTAACCCGCTCAGTGCCGATCAGCTCGCGAACGGGGCTGTGTTTTGCTGCTTTGTACCCGGTTTCTGCCGATGTTTTGATTTGGAGGAGATGTAAGAGCCGTCATAGAATTGCAGAAGGGCTGGTGTTGGAAAGAACCTGATCATCGAGTTCCAACCACCTGCCATGGGCAGGGACACCTTCCACTAGCCCAGAACCCCGAATCCCCGGGGCTGGCAGAGCCCTCCCAGCCCAGGCAGTCCCAGCTGTGCCCCGTGCCCACCTTGTCCCCAGCCCAGAGCACTGAGTGCCACCTCCAGGGGACACCTCCAGGGATGGGCACTGCAAAGCTCCCTGGGCAGCCCCTGCCAAGGCCTGAGCACCCTTTCCATGGGGAAATTCCTGCTGCTGGCCCAGCTGAGCCTCCCCTGGCCCAGCCTGAGGCCGTTCCCTCTCCTGCTGGAGGAGAGGAGAGGAGAGGAGAGGAGAGGAGAGGAGAGGAGAGGAGAGGAGAGAAGATCATCAAGGAATACCTGGAGGTCATCTCCCAGGAGATCTTCTAGGAGATCTCCAGCTGCTACAGCCCCATGTGTGTCCCTGTTGCCTCTGTTGCCACCTCCAGGCTCCTGTGACTCCCAATCCCCTTCCTACCTCTCCCATCCTGCTTTTTCCTCCCACTGTCCCTCTCCTTGTCCCAACCCTTCCTTTTTGAGTCAGGTGAACCCAACCCTTCTCCCCAGCTAAGCTGGACCATCCCCACCTCTGGCTCTGGCCCTGCTCCTGGAGATGTGGGCTGGGTGTCCCCTTGGTGTGGTTGAGGTTTCCCTTCTGCTGCAGAAGAGGAGCCCTGGGGCTGCAGCACTGGGCACTGCAGGAGGAAAGTGGCTGCCACATTCATTGGCAAAGACAAGTGCCAAGCAAGCAGCCGTGTTCCAGCACCTTCTGTTCCCCAGCACAGCAACACTCCGTGGCTAAACTTTGGAAAACAAGATGTGAGTGAGTTTTTATCTGCACCCAGGAGAAATCCATCATGCCTTCCTGCTCCGAGGCTCTATTAACTCTCTGAGAAATAAATGAGTGGGAAATACAATACAGCATTCCTGGGTGGTTCATTCATTTTTCTTTATTAATTTTTTTTCTCAGCACAAGACGGGGAAAAAAGGAACATATGGGGAATGAGCAGGAGCCATTTCTCAGTGCCATGGCCACCTGAAAAGGGTTTAGATCCGTAATGCCTCCAAAAAATTCATTCGCATTTCCCAAATCACATTAGGCAGGTACAGATTGTTTTCATTTTTATGAAACTTTTTTACCCTTCTAAGATCTATTAAACCAGAATATGCCAAAAATGACCAGGGACAGAATTGCCTTGAAGTCCCAGAGGAGAACCTTTTGTAACTCACCTAAATGAAAGTATTTATTTTGAAATAAATTGGGGTTGAGTTCAGCAGAAAAGGTTATACCAAGACTGCAGCTGTACTAGCACCGACTACAAAAACCAGGCCTGTTTTACTCTCAGAATTCATTGGCACTGGGAAGAAACTGCACCAAACCCAGCAAATATTGCAGCACTGGAGGCCCTGGCACAGGACAGAGCCTGAGGTGAGATCCCCCACCCAAAGTCAGGGACAAGAGCCCCTGAGCACTTGGACCTGTCCTGGANCCTGGAGGTGTCCCCTGGAGGTGGCACTCAGTGCTCTGGGCTGGGGACAGGGTGGGCACAGGGCACAGCTGGGACTGCCTGGGCTGGGAGGGCTTTGCCAGCCCCAGGGATTTGGGGGTTCTGTGGGGCTGATGGAGACACTGGGGTTTGAGAGCCCCTGTGCCTGCTGATGGAGCACAGGTCAGGCAGGGCCCTGTGCCACCCCTGGAGCAGCAAAACCCTCTGTGACCAAACGGGAGCTGTCAGCCCCGGCAGCCCCGAGGGATCTCAGTGTCTGCTCAGTGGGACCTGCAGCACATCCCTGATTTCACCTCGAGTGTGAAACCACAATTCATGACAACGAGAGCCCTGAGAGAGGCCCCCATCAGTCTGCACAAATCTCTCCAAGGCGTGCCAGGCCTTGTTCAGTGGTGCCAGTGACAGGACTTTTTCGTAATTCCCAGTGTGGAATACCTTTGGCTGGGAAATGAGGCTTCCTTCAGCTTGCAACCACCACTGACATTTATAACTTGCTTATTTTTTTCCCTTGAGATGTTTTCATTTTATTGAATACAATTATTAATTTAAATAATTTTTACAATTGCTGCTAGTAGCTCTGAGTTTGAAGTTTTTCCCCAGCATCAGCTGTGAGGAAGTTGATGGGACTTGACAGAGCACACAACAGGTCAGACCAGACCACAGAGGCAGATGTTCTTTCTCTGAAATGCATTTCTGCATCTGTAATGTCACTTCAGACAGGTGTCCTGTAATTATTTTGCTTGCAGAATGATGCTACATGCAAATTTTCTGCAAAACTTTTGGAATGTGACTGTGCCCCGTGTGAAAACAAAGAATTAACTAAATCATCCCAAACCATCCAGCACTTGCTCTGCCAGCGTTAGAGGTGAGATGGGAACCAGGAGGGGCAATGTTGAGACATCTGTATAAGTTTGCTGAGTCACTTTTCCCTTCTTGTGGGACACACCAGGTTGGGCTTGGATTTAGGTGATTGCAGTCATTTGTCTCTAAGTCTGGTGGGGGCAAGCACTCTTGGAAGGAGTTTACAATCAGCTTTTGCCTGGTGGCAGCGCCTCAGAGCACATGGAGAGGACAGTCTGGCACCAAGGACTCTGAGTGTGAAACAGGGTGAGGAGGGCGGGGACACGGGGGGCAGCGGAGAGCTCGGGTCACCGGGGAGCTCTGTCAGTGACACGGATCCAGCTCAGGATCCTCCTCTGGATCTGCCTGGTCCTCACCCCGTAGATGATAGGGTTGAGCACGGCGGGCACCAGGATGTAGACGTTGCCCATGACGATGTGGACCAGCGGGGCCAGGTCCTTCCCGAAGCGGTGCACCACGGACAGCCCGATCAGGGGCACGTAGAAGGCCAGCACCACGCAGATGTGGGCGATGCAGGTGCTGAACACCTTGAGCCGCTCCCTCCAGGCCGCCAGGCGCAGGACGGCCTTGAGGATGAGGACGTAGGAGAGGCAGATGAGGACGGCGTCCAGCCCCATCACCAGCAGGATGGCGGTGAGCCCGTAGACCACGCTGGGGGTGGTGTTGGCGCAGGCCAGGTTCATCACGTCCTGGTGCAGGCAGAAGGAGTGGGACAGCAGGCGGGAGCCGCAGAAGGGCAGGGGCAGCAGGAGCAGCGGCAGCGGCAGGAAGAAGAGCACCCCTCTGGCCAGGGCCAGCAGCCCCACCTTGGCCGTGGCGCCGCTGGTCAGCACGGCGGCGTGCCGCAGCGGGTGGCAGATGGCCACGTAGCGGTCCACGGCCATGGCCAGCAGCACGGCCGACTCGACGGCCGAGAGCGCGTGGATGAGGAACATCTGCAGCAGGCAGGCGGCGAAGCCGATCTCCCTGCTGCCGAACCAGTAGAAGGAGAGGGTGCGCGGCACGGTGGCCGTGGCCAGGGCCAGGTCGATGGCGGCCAGCATGCAGAGGAAGAAGTACATGGGCACGTGCAGGCCGGGCTCCAGGCGCACGGCCAGCAGCACGGCGCCGTTCCCCGCCAGCGCCAGCAGGTAGGCCGAGCAGAGCGGGATGGCCATCCAGCACTGCGCCGCCTCCAGCCCCGGCAGGCTGGCCAGCAGGAAGGTCGGGCTGAGCTCAGAGCCGTTGGAGAAGGGCATGGCCCTCGGCGCCGGGGGTGCTCATGCTACGCCGGGGCGCTTCCCGCTGCAAGGCAAACACAAACGCTTTACAAGCCCTTTCCCATGGCTCGGGGTCCCACGGGGCCGTTCCTGGCGTTCCCAGGGCTGCCACGCCGATGCAGAGAGCTCCTCTCCCAGTTTTTTTACCCCGTTATGGCTCTATGCAACGGCATGTGCGGTGACAAAATGGTGACATTTGAGCTTGAACAGGAATTGCCTGGATTCTCTAAAAGGCAGAACACCGTAAAAATCAACCTTTTGAATAACAAACCCATCAGCTGAATTTGTTTGCTTTTCTTTGTAAAGGACAAAATTAAAAATAACAACAAGGAACCCGGCAGATTTTTAGTACTTTCTGTAATACTTCAGTGCTGCTTGATTTTTTCCATATGTGCTGAGCTGCCCTGTCAGAAATGTGCTCAGTGAGGCTGAAGCTGGCAGTGCTGCCTCCCACGACCCAGCCCTCCCCAGAACAGCTCACAGACACAGGCAGACACGGATCCTTCAGATTTTCTGCACATACAAATTGGATTTTCATCCTACGAAAAACATGTATGGAAAAACCAGAATATCTCTAGAAAAAATAATCAGATTATTCACCTTATTCTGTATCTGTAGACTTTCCAGGAGTGCTGTGATCTAAGGATAATGGCCTGAAGATACATTAAAGGCTCTGCTTTAGGTACCTGTCTATTTTCAGGCACCAAGCCAGCACCTGTGCTGGCACAAACCCACCATCCCTCCTGCCCTGGATGGACAGCACAAGGTCAAGCACAATCTGAGCTTCCTGGTTATTCCTTTCATGCCCGATCTGTGCAAATCAACGATGCAAAGTGGCTTTATGGCAAGCTCTGCAGGTTATTAATGGAGTCATTTTTTAAGTAATGTTGGGTTGTGAAACACGGGGTTTTATTGCACATCTGTGGAGAGGGCCTAAAATAGCATCAGGCTTTATTCTCCTGACGTGGGGCTTTTCCATCTCGGATGTATAACAAGCAGGGCTGTCACTGTAGCTTGTTATACCCGATTTACACACAGTGTGGGAGGACTGTTGCTGTCACTGTGCCCAAAATCTATTCCAGGGATGATGCTGGCAGCCAGGCACTCGAGTTACGACACAAACAGAACAAACGAGGAGCCTCAGTAAGCACCAGCAGGTACTGAGGCACCTCAGCTGCCAGCCCTGACGGAATTACCTGAGCCTCCCTGGAAAACTCCTGCCCTCCTGAACGTTTCCCTGAGGGAATGGGGTTGTGAGACAGGCACTGAAGCCAGCCCTGATGCCTCAGTTCATCTCTGATTCTCTGGCACTGATAAATGCAATCAGGTGTTCAGAAGTGGCTCAGGGCTTGGGGTTGCTGGTGGGCAGAGCGGGTGCTGTGAGGGCCTGGATTTCTGTAGAGATGGAAATGGATCCATGCCTTTGAAACACCAGTAGATGCAGATTTATTTTCCTAGGGGGGTCCAAGCAGCAGCCCCAGCAGTAAATCACAGAATCACAGAATCACTGGGGTTGGAAACCCAGGATCACTGAGTCCAACCTTTGACCAATCCGCACCTCATCAAACATTTTGGGTTGGAACAAACCTTAAAGTTCATCTTTTTCCACCCCCTGCCATGGCTGCTCCCAGCCCCAGTGTCCAGCCTGGCCTTAGGCACTGCCAGGGATCCAGGGGCAGCCACAGCTGCTCTGGGCACCCTGTGCCAGGGCCTGCCCACCCTGCCAGGGAACAATTCCTGATTCCCAAGATCCCAGCCAGCCCTGCCCTGGGCACTGGGAAGCCATTCCCTGGGTGCTGTCCCTGCAGCCCTTGTCCCCAGTCCCTCTGCAGCTCTCCTGGAGCCCCTTCAGGCCCTGGCAGGGGCTCTGAGCTCTCCCTGGAGCTTTCTCTTCTCCAGGCTGAACGAACTCCAGCTCTCCCATCTTTCTTCTCCTTCTTTCTCTTTCTCTGCCTTCTCCTTCTCTGCCTTCTCCTTCTTTCCCTTCCCCTTCCCCTTCCCCTCTCCTTTATCTCTCCCTCTTCATTCCCCCTCCACCCTGCTCTCCAGCTGTGCTGACAGATGTGCTGACAAATCCCCCACACTTTTCCCTCCAACTCCCCCACAAACATCTCCTTACTGTAGCAGAGGCTCCTCAGGGTGTTTGTTTCGGAGCCGTTTTGGAGAGCAGCTGCAGCCAGGAAACACAGACACCCAGGGCTGAACTCTGGAGGTTTTCAGAATGGGAGCAAGACTCAGAATCTTCTCAGAATTCTCAATCATCAATTTCAGAGTCCCGTGTGAGGATGCTGCAAGCCAGGCACCTCTACAGCAAAGCTCTTTTCTCCTGGATGTTGCTCCCTTCTGTTAATTTTCCCTGCAAGCTCCAGTTTAGATCAGGGAGATTTGAGCAGAGCTCTCCCCTTCCCCAGTGCCAGTGGGAGCTGCTCCCCAGGCTGAGCTGCTGGGGCTGTTGGTGTTTCCCCCTGGGCAGGGGCCCTGGGACAGTGAGATAATGAGCACAACCCAGAGCAAAGCGTGGCCTGGGAATCCTCCCCTTAGGAATCTTCCCTGCCCTCTTTCTGGTTTTTTATGGAGCTGTTTCCGCATTATTTTTTTCTCTCCGGCTACTGCACATGTGGAGCAGCATTGAAAGTCACTGCTCTGGGCTGGTGAAGTGCTCAGTGTCAGGCAGAACCAGGGCAGCTCAGGGGTGGGATGCTGCCCCAGTGCCTTTGCTGCTTCATCCTTCCAAGGTCAACACTGACTGCTGCTTCTTATGCTCCACTGTGCTCAAGGCTGGCCAAAATGTGACTTGAGATCAACAGAACTGCAGCTCTGCAATTTGGAGGAATGAAATATTTACAACTGGACATGGCTGTGGTCTGAGTGACACAGGTGGGGGATCAGTCACAGGTCTGAGAGTGCTTTCCCAACCCTAGTGGTTCTGTGATGCTGTTCTATGATTTTGGGATGTTTTATTCTGTCTGTGTGAGGACACGAGCCACGAGAACCACGAAACCTTTCTGCCTGCCTGGCTCAGACCCAGCCTCCAGCAGAGCAAGGAGTTGCTGGGACAGGCATCATCTCCCACCTGTGGATGTCCCTGGAAGTCTCCACCCACCCACCGAGGGCACAGCCAGCCCAGCAGACCTCAGATGGAAGGCAGCAGCACGTGGGCCTGAGTGACAGGAAGTTTAGCCATTCCTACAATGGTTTGAACTCCCCTTTTCCTTGAGAAGGGAGCTTCCAGCCCCACCAAACCCCCAAGCCCATGCAGACACAGACCTGACTCATACAGGCCTGCTCATCTGCAGCACACCCTGAGGATTTTAGACAACTCCAACTGAATCTCTCTGCATCACAGAGACAGATAAAAAGGCTTCCTCAAGCCTTATGACCTTTCACAATGAACAGATGGATTTTATTGCAGATGCTGCACATACAGGACATTCAGTGCACAACAGTGGCTGGGCATTAATTGGAGCTGGCAGGCTGGTACCACTCACTCAGGGACACCCAAAAGAGGCGCACAAGCAGCTGTTCTCTCACTGGGGATGGACACGGCAGCCCGCACACGTGGATGATGATGATGGCTGAGCAGTTCTCCAGAAGGGCTGAGAGTGCCCTGGGCCCCTCAGCAGGGCCCCGCGAGGAGCTCAGCTTGGACGTGTCGCTGGACTTGGGGTGTCTGCAGGAAGGGAGGAAAGCACCATGATGGGACATAACATGGAAGTTCACAGCTCTGGCCTGGGGGACAGCATCCCTGGGGATCTGCAGTTCTTCCCTCTGGCAGGCACCTGCACGGATGGAGCACCAAGAGATCAGTCCAGCAGCTCTGACTGGGAAACCAGGCCAAGAGCTCTGACCGAGGAACCAGTCCCAGAGGTCTGACAGAGAACCCAGGCCCAGAGGTCTGACAGAGAGCCCAGTTCATCAGCACTTCGTGGCAGAACTGGTGGAGGAAACTACCAGTGAGAGCCCCTCTTCCTGCACAGGGCCCGGAGCAAGGCCTCCCGGATGTGGGTGGATTTTATGCTGTAGATGATGGGGTTGAGAGCAGGGGGAATGGTCAGGTAGGTGTAGGCCACCAGGGTGTTCACCAGGGGAGGAACGTTCTTCCCAAAGCGATGGATCATGGACAGGCCGATCATGGGGATGAAGAACACGAGGACAGCGCAGATGTGGGAGACACAGGTGTTGAGAGCCTTCAGACACTCCTCCTTGGTGGTGAGGCTGAGGACGGTTCTGATGATGAGGATGTAGGACAGCACGATGAAGATGAAGTCCATCCCCACTGTGGATAAGAGAACGATCATCCCGTAGAAGACGTTGACCTTTATGTCCGCACAGGCCAGGTTCATGATGTCGGGGTGGAAGCAGAAGGAGTGGGACAGCTCCATCCTGCCGCAGTAGGTCAGTCTCTTGAGCAGGAAGGGGATGGGCAGCAGCGAGACCATGCCCCTCAGCACGATGGCCAGGCCTATCTTTAGGACAGTGCTCTTGGTCAGGATGGCCGGGTGCCTCAGGGGGTGGGAGATGGCAATGAAGCGGTCGAAGGCCATGGCCAGGAGCACGGAGGACTCGATGAAGGACAGGATGTGGATGAAGTACATCTGCGTGAGGCAGGCGTCGAAGGCGATCCTGCGCGCGCCGAACCAGAGGAGGCCCAGGGTGGTGGGCAGGGTGCAGAGGGCCAGGCCCAGGTCGGTGACGGCCAGCATGGACAGGAAGTAGTACATGGGCTCATGGAGGCTTGGGGTCCTCCTGATGATGAACAGGATCACGCAGTTCCCCAAGAGAGCAGTGAGGTAGAGGGCACAGAAAGGGATGGAGATCCAGGGGTGAAGGGCTTCCAGGCCCGGGATGCCCATCATGAGGAAGGCTGAAGGCTGATAGAAGGAGCCATTGAATTCCCACGGGGTGTGTGAGTCATGCTCCATCCCTGCTCATCTCTCACATGGCCTAGACCTAAAACAAACCAACAACACAAACTCCACGTAGCCGGACTCCCTGCTGAACAGAGGAGCTGCAGATCCCCTCACCAGCCCACCAGCCTCTGCAGGATGAACAGTGTCACACAGGGCTACACTCCTGTTAATCCATTAAATCCTAAACTGAAGGGAAGGGATGCACATTTTTTTGTTCAAAAAGAGGGGTGAAAGAAAGAAATACTTTGGAATGAACAGAAAACCTTCCACTGTTTCACAGTTGTCCCCAAATTCCAGAGTTTGAGATGCTCTGTGGAGTGGGCAAACGCCTTTTCCATGCTCATCCCAGCCATGACCAAGCTGTTAAGCCAAGGCTGCTTTTTTGTGCCAAGTGGAGATCAAAAGGCATGAAAATTGTGAAAATTTAACCCTGACATGTCTTATTTAGGAAATCGGCGCTGTAAACAAATGCAAAATTCGTTGGCACTGGCACAGGCTGCCCCGAGAAGCTGCGGCTACCCCATCCCTGCAAGTGTTTAATGCCAGTTTGGAGCAGCCTGGTGCAGTGGAAGGTGGCCCTGCCCGTGGCAGCTGTTGGAGCAGGATGGTCTTTAAAGCCCCTGCCAATCCAAACCAGCCTGGGACTCCATGATTTCCGGCAGAACAGAAAATCAGCCACCCAGACCCTCCTGCCCTCAGCTCAGAAGATGGTTCCCAGGGCAAGGTGGATTTTCGGTGGTTCTCACACCCAAGCCCTGCTCAAATATTTCACAGCCTTACTGCCAGGTGGAGGGGAGTAAATGAGCAACCCCCCACATGGGCACAGGCTCTGTGTGGTGCTGGGGCATCTGCTGATAACCAGGCAAGCTCAAGGCAAAGCACAAGGTGTTCCAGGTTCAGAGCCCTGGGAAGGATCCTGGGAAAGTCTCTGGGAATGAACTGGAGGG
>VWYO01009381.1:12177-22937 GCA_013400275.1 Rhadina sibilatrix | reverse complement strand
CAGCCCCTCCAGGGCTCTCTTGCCCAGAACTGGACACAGCCCTGGAGGTGTCACACAGTGCCCAGCACAGGGGACAGTCCCTGCCTTGGGGCTGGCACAGCCCAGGGGCCATCAGCATCTTTCCCCCATGGGCACACCTGGGGCACACCTGGGGCACACCTGGGCACACATCCAGCCACTGTCACCGTTTCCAGCTTCCCAGCCCCACTGCCCCAGCCTGGGGAGCTCCCTGGGGCTGGGCAGACATCACCCACGCCGTGGGAGCAGAGTGTTTGTTTATCATTTCTCTTCCTAGCTATTCCCAGGCAGCAGCTTCTCCCCCGAGATGGTTCAGTCCCTGTGGTCCCAGCAGTGATTAGGGAGAGCAGCTTCCTTAAGACACTGAAGTGTTTCCAGGCAGGTCTTTTTGCAGGTTGGGGCGTTGCCTGTGGGAGAGAAGCAGCACCTGCAGGTGCTGCAGGTCCAGGCAGGATCAGCTCAGGCATCACCCTGGGTATGTATGTTCTCACTTTTAACCTGGTGTTGGGGCAGGGTTTTTAGGTGCTGTGCCACGCTCTGAACCAAGTTCAAACTTCAGCCAAATCGAGGTGGGAAATGAAGGAATCCACCCAGAAAAGCTGCTGGGCAGCAGTGCCAGCATGTCTAAGTGGGCTGTGGCTCTGATGGAGTTAATGAGCTGCTTTGTCACCTCCACACATCCCAGATTCAGTGAATTGTGTGGTCAAGACCTGCCAGTCACACGCCTACAACCACCCCTGGCTGCCTCATTTAGGTTGATTACAACAGCGCTAATTACCTGGCTCTTCCCCGGGTAAAGGCACCTCAGTGGAGCTGCAGGCAGGCAGGTGTGACCTCTGCCAATCCTGTCACCTGGGCTGAGCTGCAGTCCCTGCCCCCAGCCCCGCTCAGCCCTCCTGCTTGCACACAGCCGGGAGTGGCCAGCATGGCTGGGGGGAGAATGGGTGGCTGTGCAAAGTCCTGGGCTCTGCTGACACCAGGCTTGGAGCGAGGGAGGAACGCTGGGCTGAGCGGTTTGGGGTGAGTTCAGAGTCAGAGCAGTGGGAGAGCCCCAACCCACCTGGCTGCCCCACCTGCCAGGGAGCTGTGGAGAGCCAGAGGGTCCCCCTGAGCCTGAAGGAGCAGCTGCTCCAGGTGGGATGCTTCCCACAGGGCTGGGACTGGTCCTGGACACCTCTGTGGGCGTGTGACCCTCCCTGAAGGAGAGCTGCTCCAGCTGGGATCTTGGGCAGGAGTTGTTCCCTGGCAGGGTGGGCAGGGGCTGGGCTGGAATTGCAGCTGGGGCTGCCCCTGGATCCCTGGCAGTGCCCAAGGCCAGGTTGGACACTTGGAGCAGCCTGGGACAGTGGGAGGTGTCCCTGCCATGGCAGGGCTGGCACTGGGTGGGCTGGGAGGTCCCTTCCAGCCCAAACTATCCCAAACTATCCCATCATTCTGTGATTCAGTCTGGGGTTATGTGATAAGGAAATAAGGCTGGAGCAGCAGTGTGAGCCAGAAGGACCCAGAAAAGCTGAGCCTGGCTGAGCAGCATTATTGAATAACCTGGAGGGCTTTGTTACCCAGGATGAAGGGCAGGAGCTGCTGCCCAGAGGATCAAGTACCTCAGAGAGGTGGGAGGAGGGAGGGAGGAGCTGTTTTTTCCCAGGCTCAGGATTATAGGATCTCAGACATGTTTGCCCTTTCCAAACAAACAGTTCTGGCATGAGACGTGTTTCCTGCTGGAGTGGCTTGTGCCAGCTGCAGGGTCAAAGCTGCCAGGCTGGAAACAGAGTCCTCTGAGCAATAAACCATCATCAACACCATAAACCATCATCAACACCATCGTCTGGGCAGCGTTGTCACAATATTGGCTTTGCAGAGTTTGGCCTCATGTGGCCAACAATGACTGAGCCAGGCTGAAAAACCTCTTGGTTCGTGTCCCTGACTGAGCCAGGCTGGAAAACCTCCTGGTTCGTGTCCCTGACTGAGCCAGGCTGAAAAACCTCCTGGTTCCTGTCCCTGACTGGAGCCAGGCTGAAAATCCTCCTGGTTCATGTTCCTGACTGGAGCCAGGCTGAAAAATCCTCCTGGTTCCTGTCCCTGACTGAGCCAGGCTGAAAAACCTCCTGGTTCCTGTCATGGGGAGGACTCAAAGCGACTTAGAGGAGAGATTAAACTGTTTTGGGGTCAAGGAAGTCAAATGCCTGGAGAGCCGAGGGGGTGAGGTCTGGCCCTTTGTCCTTTTGGCTAAAGCAGAGGGTACAAGTGCCTGAGAAAATTGCATCCCATTCCCAAAGTGCCAGCAGCCTGGTTTAACCCTTCCCCGCCTGCGTTCCCGCAGAACAGGACCTGTCACAGCACTCCCTGCTTTGGCCAGGGGCTGCAGGGGACACAGCCCTGGTGTTCCTTTCCAACACAGGGCAGGGCCCCCGGGGCTGGGATGCCTGTGCAGAGAGGGGCTCCAGCAAGGTGGTTGGGGTTTGGGCTCCAGCAGGAACAGCCCCACAGCTGGCAGAGCTGCTCCATTCAGGGCTCCCGGCCAGGGAAAGCCTGAGCCCGTGTGCAGGAGCATCAGCTCTCCCAGCAAACATCCTCTGGGCATCCTGCTGATGGTGCAGAGGCACACCCCATGTCCCAGGGCGGCTCAGACGGGACACACCAGCCCAGAACACACTGTGGTTTCCACCTGCACAGGTGTGTGGGTGAGCAGAGTCCTGCTGAGCTCATCCTCCCAGTGCTCAGCGCCTCCTTCTCCCACCTCAGGTTTTTATACTGATGGAAAATCAACGTGCCCAACCCGGAGCTTGTAACTGCCAGACTGTGGAGGGGAGGGGTGGAGGCACAGCCCAGCCTGGGGTGGGAGGGGAGCTGAGATAACCCCCACGTGTTTGGGCTAAGACCCTGTGAGTTTGTGCCTTGCCAAGGGCAGCTTGCTCTGCACTGGGAAGCTCCTGGTGGATGATCCTCCAGGCAGTTTCTCCAGGTGGATCTGGTGTGTCAGCACTGCCTGCTCTTTGCTGCTTTCTGGGGAAAAGCAGCAGAAGCAGGAGGAAAATTTTCAGCACAAATGAAGGTGGAGATCCTGCCCAGCACACTCAGACTCTCCTTGTCCCTCCAGAACGGTTCTCTGGAGTTTCTGTGTTACCTTCAAGCTTCTCCCACCTGAATAAACCCTCAGAAATTGTTATTTTCCCTCTGCCTGCCTGCCTTTGCAGTCCTCTATCATAGGGGGATGACAGAAGGAAGACAGAGCAGCAAAAGGGAATTTCATGATCACATTTAATGTCCCGGAGCACTGTTTTGCTCTACAAATTTGGAGGCATTTCCTGTGTTGGGCCCGTTGAGGGAAGCCAGGGCTGGAAGCTGACCTTGCTCTCCTTGTTTTCTCCTCTTGCAGCTCATTTCAGGATGTCAGCTGAGCCCTGGCAAGCAACCAACAAAGGAATAAGCCCTTCACAAGCAACAGACTAAAGGGCCCTTGGTTATCCCCAGTGGCACAACCTGAAACATCAACTTCTTACCTCATAGGAACTTCCTAGCCACAACAGCCCCGTTTATTCTGCATTTCTGACCCATTCCCCCTAGCTGGTGGCCACAGAATCCCAGGATTCCTGATGTAGGGAAAGCCCTCCCAGCCCAGGCAGTCCCAGCTGTGTCCCGTGCCCACCTTGTCCCCAGCCCAGAGCTCTGAGTGCCACCTCTAGCCCTCCCCTGGGCATCTCCAGGGATGGGCACTCCCTGGGCAGCCTCTGAGAAGGCCTGAGCACCCTTTCCATGGGGAAAGGATGACTTCCTGTTTCACACACCCTAAGAATTATGTGGTTTCCTGATCTGGCTCCTGCACTGATGCAGAGTCCCCATCGTATGCCCCCGGTACCTTGGCACTCAAAACTGGGTGTGTGTCTTTAAACACAAAAAAAGATTCTCCTGAATGGCTTCTGATCCCTTCAACAGGAGCTTCTCCTCCTTCATCCTGGCGGGCGTCCCTGGCCTGGAAGCTTACGCCACCTGCCTGGGCGTCCTTTTCTGCTCGGCCTATGTCCTTGCCGTGGTGGGGAATGGGGCGGTTTTGCTGGTGCTGGGGCTGGACAGGGCCCTGCAGGCCCCCACGCACCGCCTCCTGGCCATGCTGGCCGTCATCGACGTGGCCATGGTGACGTGCGTGGTGCCCAAGATGCTGAGCGCGCTCTGGCTGGGCTCCGCCGAGATCGGCTACGTGCCCTGCTTCCTGCAGATGTTCCTCGTGCACTCCGCCACGGCCGAGGAGTCGGGAGTGCTCCTGGCCATGGCCGTCGACCGCTACGTGGCCATCTGCCACCCCCTGAGGTACCACGCCATCCTCAACGGCCGCACCACGGCCCAGATGGGCCTGGCCGTGGTGCTGAGGGCCGTGCTGGCCATGGCGCCGCTGACGGGGCTGCTGACGGCCCTGCCCTACTGCGGCCAGCGCCTGGTGCCGCACTCCTACTGCGAGCACATGGCCGTGGCCGGCCTGGCCTGCGCCAGCCCCGGGCCCAGCCGCCTCTACAGCGTGGCCTGTTCCTCCCTGATGGTCGGGCTGGACTTGGCGCTCATCGCCGTGTCCTACGGGATGATCCTGAGGGCTGTCCTGGGGAAGGAGTCCTGCCGGAAGGCCCTGAGCACCTGCGGGTGCCACCTGTGCGTGGTGCTGCTGTACTACGTCCCCGGCATGGCCTCCATTTACTGGCAGCAGTTCGGCGGCGCCGCGGCCGTGCGCGGGCGGGTGCTGCTGGCCGACCTGTACCTGGTCCTGCCCGCCCTGCTCAACCCCCTGGTGTACAGCCTGAGGAACGGGCAGATCCGCCGGGCTCTGCTCAGGATGCTGCTCCCCAGGAAGGTTTGGGCCTGAGGAGGAGGCTCTGCTTGTGCAGTCGTGCTCGTCCCTGCAGCCCCGGCTGCCTTGCCAGCCAGAGCAGGAGGTGAGCAGGAGGAGGGAGGTCACATCAGCTTTAATGAGCCCTGCTCCATGACCAGAGGGCTTTGGGATGGGAGAAAGAGCACACACCAGGTCCTCCTTCCCTTCCTCCTCTCCAGGTGACACGGAGCAGCAAGAACCTGCCTCTGGGCTTAGGGAGGTTCCCAGTGCCAGGAGCAGCCCTGTGATAATTTCAGGACTCCAGGTGCATTTGTGTCATACACAGATCCTGGTCCAAATGGAGAGATTTCCTGTGTGTTGTCTTCTTTAGTCCCCCTGGACTACCCCAGAGGTTCTCCTCCTCTCTGGGCCCCTCTTGCATAAGAGGCTGAGAGGATCGTGGATCGTGGCTGAGCCCTGCCCAGCTTTTCCAGGTTTCTGGCTGTTGATGGAAACTGAGCTCACTCAGAACTGAGCTCTTCAAAGCACTCTGTCCCTGCAGAGTCACAGAGTCACCAAGGGTGGAAGACACCCCAGCTGGGTGTGAGGGTGGAAGAGCAGCAGAGGGATGAGGCCGGGGGCTGTATCCACGGGGTGCCCCAGCACTGGCACAGGCTGCCCAGGGAAGCGGTGGAATTACCACTCCTGGAATTTCAAGCAGTGTGTGGCTGTGGCACGTGGGGACATGTGTTAGTGGTGGGCTTGGCAGTGCTGGGGGAGTGGCTGGATTTGATGGTCTGAGAGGGTTTTTCCAAACTCAGTGACTCTGTGATTGATGTAAGGATTCCAAAGGAAATCATCCCACATGGGTTGTTTCCTCTGAAGCAAAGCAGTGGGACAAGTCCCATCCTGCCCAGACACATCTGGGGCAGAGCTCCACAGGGTTACCCCCAGAGTCATGGCAATGAAGAATCTGGGTGCAGCACAATTCATTCCTCTGACCTCCTCTGGGTGTCTTGGAGCAACCTGGTGGTGTCTGAGAGCTGCCACCATGCAAGGACCCTGCCCAGAGCAGCTGTGGCTGCCCCTGGATCCCTGGCAGTGCCCAAGGCCAGGCTGGACACTGGGGCTGGGAGCAGCCTGGGACAGTGGGAGGTGTCCCTGCCATGGCAGGGGTGGCACTGGGTGGGCTGGGAGGTCCCTCCCAGCCCAGACTATCCCATCATTCTGTGAATTCTGCCCTAAACTCACTGTTTGTGTCCACGGCCATGAAGGTGATCTCAGGGACCGGCTCCAGCCACAGCCCAACACCGGGTCCACAACTGCCACAAATCCCACCAAAACTCCTTCTTTCAGTCTTCACTTCTACCTTTGAACTAAAGCTCAGTGGATTGTTTTCTGTTGTAAAACTGCTTTGAATCTGTCATTTTCCCCCTCAAACATATTTTTTGCTGTCTTTGTGGTATTTATCTGGCTTTCCGCTGCACCTTCCCTGACATCTCAGAAACCACTTGACAGAATGTTTCTGCTGCCCTAAATGTGCACTTGTTTTCTATGCTGAATTTGCACATTTTGGGTTTACGCTGCCTGGGGCCTGGGTGAGCCTGGTGGGGGCATGAACAACCCATTCCCTGGCATGATCTTGGTACTGAAAGCCAGCAGAGGCTTCCAGCCAGCAGTGCAGCAGAACCTTGAATGAAACTGCTCTGGCATTCTCCAGCGCCTACCAGAATTATTCACTATTTCTGCTGTGAAATAGGATTGGGAGAAAAGCAAAGCAGGCTCAGAACTTCAAAGGGTATAAGGACGTGTCACCTTTCTAGTGGCTACACCAGATGTCAACATTCAAACCTGGCCACTGATCGGTTTTGCTCTAACTTTCTTGGGAAAATCAATTCCTCTCCAAACCAACACACCAGCCAAACACAAGAAGGGGCTTTCAGTTCTGCTGGAGGCAACTTGTGCATCACATTCCTGTCTGGCTTGGCCATCAAGGCCAGGCCAGACAGGGCTTGGAACAGCCTGGCCCAAGGAAGGTGTTCCTGCCCATGGCAGGGGTGGAATGAGATGAGCTTTCAGGTCCTTTCAAACCCAGCCCAGTCATTCCGTGAGTCCATGATCTCTTAGCACGTGCCACTCATTACAGAGATGAGCTGAGCTGAGAGAGAGCTGAGGTGGGATTAAGGCTGTTCCCCTCTGGCCCTGCTGAGGTTGTTACAGAGGAGCCTTGGAGAGGACTCCTGCCTTTGGGAATGCCCATCCTGGATACTCCCACTGGCATGGGATGTATCCCAGGGTGATTTATGCACAGCCCTGGAGCACAGGAGTTCTGGTGTGGCTGTCCCCAAGGTGGAGCTGAGCACGGAGAGAGCCAGGTGGGTGCTGGTGGCAGCTCAGGCACAGGAGGTGCCCCAGCCCAAGGGGCTGGGGGGATTTCAGCATCCAGCCTGGAGCCCACACAGCGTGAGAGAGCCAGGAAAAAAGGCAGTAGCTGGAAATTTCTACTAAAAATAGTTTCTTGTACATTCTTGTCCAACCAAACTGCCATTCTAACACTGCACAATTCTGATTCTCTGAGTATTTTTGTAGGTAAAAATAGAACTAGAGTTTTAAAAAGTAAACAAACATCAAGCCTTTTACTAAACCCAGAAATCACTGCAAAGGAGATGACTTGTTTCTGATTGCATAATTAACCCATAGTTAGCTGAATACACATTTTCTGTAATACAAACTAGATTTTCAGCCATGGATAATGTTCCTGATGCCTTGACACAAGAGCGGGTGTGGATGGAAAGGTCGGGAGCTGGGGGCTCACCAGCAGGCAGAGTTTGGTGAAATGGGCTGGGTTATGTCACAGGGGCACCAGCAGGGACTGGGGGAGAGGAGAAGGAGGTAGGCAGGGCACTGACATCCTGACTGGGCGGTGGGGAGAGCAGGGTGCCCAGAGCAGCTGTGGCTGCCCCTGGATCCCTGGCAGTGCGCAAGGCCAGGCTGGACACTGGGGCTGGGAGCAGCCTGGGACAGTGGGAGGTGTCCCTGCCATGGCAGGGGTGGGATGGGTGGGATTTCAGATCCCTTCCAACCCAAACCAGTCTGTCCTGTGATTTTATGATGGGTGTGACAGCTTCGTTTTGAGGTCTCTGAATCATCTGGTTCTGTTATTTCCCAGGAGTGTCCCTGGCAGCCCCTCACTGAGAGCGGGGCAGAGGCAGCTCTCTCTCAGGTTCCTCTGTGGCTCACACCCGACTGAGGAGACCTTTCCCTGGGCAGAAAATGGAATCAGGTTTGCTGGGCAGCAGCTGTTTCCTGCAGCCTGCGTTGATTGCCGTAATTTAATTCCATTCCAGCCCTTTCATTCTCTATTGACCAAATCACCTGTTAAGCTCCTGGGCTTTCTGCTGGGCTCTGGCGTCAGGGTGACAATTGCAGCTCATCACATCAGTGTCCCGGCTCCCCAGGGAACATCCCGGGAGGCGCCCGCAGCCCCCAGCCTTCCTGGGCTCCTGCAAGTGGGGCAGGGCTCACCAAGGACCTCTGGAGATGCTTTTTCCTGTCATGTAAATCATCATGTAAACGATCCAAGCCAGCTGCTGTGCTTGTTTGATATTTCAGCAGGGGGTGTTTAACATCGTTCAAACCCGCCAGTCAAATAAATTTGACATGAAGAAATAAAGTTCTCTGATTGCCTTTCTCTCAAGGAGGCTGGGACCTCCCTCCTCCATGCAGATGCCTTGGCCTGCTTTTATCTGACTTCTCCACTTAACAGCTTCCAACTCTTATCAGGTCACAGAGTGCAAAAAAAGCCTCAGAAAGAGAGACACTGGAACTGGGGAGCGGAGATGAGAAACTGCAGTGCTCTGGGCCTTTGGTTTGTGTTAATTCTACATCTTTTACTTTCTCAGGGGCTCTGCCACAAGGGTTCTCAGGCAGGAGAAGGATGGCACGGCTGGGAGAAACAGACAGATAGTGTTAGAGAGGAGGAGAAGCAGAGGGTTATAACCCTGAGGGGGATCAGCACTGGTGTGCCCATCAACAGATGGACATTCTCCTCCACCTCTGCATGCCCACAAACCTGGACAGCCCCATTTCTTCCAGACCCACAAACCTGGACAGCCCAATTTCTTCCAGACCAATAAGCCTGGACAGCCCAATTTCTTCCAGGCAAGCATAATTTCATAAATCCTGTAAGGTCCAGAGGGGGGAAATTTGGTGTGACTGCAGGGGGTTTGACAGGACCTGCTCGGCAGGGTTTGGCCTTCAGTCCCACAGATGGGTGAGTGTGGAGCAGGGGTAGAACCATTGTAACTGGGCTCTCCATGGCTGGGCCCTCCAGCCAGAGCTGTGCCCGTGTCCCTCGGGGTCAGCCCACGGCAGGGAGCCCCGTGGCTGTGGCTGCAGCTCCTCTCAGCCCAGTTTCACTGCTGTCACGGTGCAGCTCCTGCACGGCCCAGAGGAACAAACGACCTGGACATGGCTCAGCTCAAGGCCCTGGGACCTGTGGGCCCCACGTTTTCCTCATCCTGATCTTTTCTGTGGTGGGCTCCTCTCCGTGTGCCTGCAGCTGGTCACTGGCAGTCTGGCACCTCGTGTCCACATGCTGGTGGCTCATTCCTACCCCACGGTCCCTCCCATGCTCAACCCCCTCGTCTATGGCCCAAAGCAGATCCAGGAAGGGATCTGCAAACTGCTGGGGCAGCTGGCAGGACCCAGGAGCTCACCAGCTGCTAACGGGGGCTCAGATTGAGAGAGACAGAAAAAAGATTTCTCCCATCCCAGAACAGGTGTGAAGCTGAGTGCAGTGAATTATCCCCCAGAAAGGTCCAGCTCTCTCCAGAACGGGAGCCTAGGCCAGATGCCTGGTGCTGACACAGCAACAGCTGTGAGCCACAGGGAGCCAATGGGCCAGCACAGATGGGTTTGGGCAACTCTTCCTTTGGCCAATGCACTGCTCCCTTCTTGGAAATCAAGGAATTCCAGCATGGTTTTGTTGGGAGGGACCTCCCAGCCCACCCAGTGCCACTCCTGCCCTGGCAGGAACACCTCCCACTGTCCCAGGCTGCTCCCAGCCCCAGTGTCCAACCTGGCCTTGGGCACTGCCAGGGATCCAGGGGCAGCCACAGCTGCTCTGGGCACCCTGTGCCAGGGCCTGCCCACCCTGCCAGGGAGGGATCTCTTCCCAATATCCCATCAAAATCTCTCCTCTGTTGACTTAAAGCCATTCCCCCTTGTCCTGTCCCTGTCTGCCCATGGAATGCCCACCATGCCCAAGTCTCCCTTGTACTGGAGAGCCCAGCCCTGGACCAGCTATGACCTTTCCAGTGGTGAGCAGAAGGGAAGGTTAATCCCCCTGTCCAGCTGGCAGTGCTCCTCCTGGTGCACTGTTGGACACCTTTACTCCTGGTGACCCTGCTGTCCCCCAGCCCCTCTGCCCAGCTGGTGTCCAGCCGGGTGGCCCCAGCCTGTGCTGGGCTCGTTCCCAGTCTTGTCAGGACTCTGCACTTGTCCTGGCTGAACTCAGAGGTTGGCCCATTTCTCCATCCAGTGGAGGGCCCTCTGGACACCAGCACAGCCACCAGGTGAACCTGCTGCTTCTCCAGGCGCTTGGAAAGGCAGGTCCTGGCTGAGAAATCCCACGGGTGGTGGTCAGGGTGTGTCCCCGGTACCTGTGGTCTCCCTGGGAGAGCTCCCCCTGCCCAGGGGCAGGACCCAGCCGTGGGAAGGGAGCACTCTGCTCCCTGCAGGTGTAACAGCAGCGACAGGGCAGCGCTGCAGCGCCTGGGGAGTGCTGCCTTCGGGGGGCTCTGGGGAGCAGCGTTTCCCCAGCACCATGGGGAGCTGGACAGCAGCCCACTGTGCAGGTGCTTGGGACAGCGGTGACGTGAGACAGCACTGCCACGGGGCAGCGGTGACACTGGGCAGGGGTGACGTGAGACAGCACTGGCACGGG
>VWYO01009380.1:1522381-1558887 GCA_013400275.1 Rhadina sibilatrix | reverse complement strand
TAAATATTATTTAATATTTATTTTAAATTATATTTAATATAAAATTTTTATTGATGAAATAAATGGGGATTTGTTAATGTGATTTTGAAACTCATGATGTTGTGTTCTTTCACAGGGAACCACCATTCCTAGTATAGGTTAGTATATAAAATAACCCACAAAAATAATGTTCTACACTTTATACCAGACTGGAGAATGTTTGCCAGCATTACTGAGGACAAGAGCAAGCAGAGTGCCGACATTCTACTTCTTATCAAGTTTTGAAAACCGACATTTTAATGGGTATGGCACTCAGCAGACCTCAAGACTTTCTTTTCATAGCTTTGAATTGCCACCCTATAATTCAGTACTATTAGCCTCCACCTCTTTCATTTTTATCATCCACAGGTGAATACATTTGTTGAAAACATGATTTCTAGATGCTTTGTGCAAGTTAAAACTGTCAAAAATACAAAAGAAGAGAGAAATATGACAGTTATGCAAGTGAAAGGACATTTATAAAAGTGATTTATACTTCCACTAAATAAAAAAGAAGTCTTACCTAAAGGCCATATCCTGCAGTCCTTAGGAAAAGAAATGTATTAAAAAAAATTGTCTACCTCCTAAAGCCCTAATTCAGGAAACTGATTAAGCATTTGCTTAAATTTAACAAAATAATAATCTTATTCTTCCTTGCGAGAATATTAAGTGGCACATATCATTAAAACCTGTATTAAAAGAAAAAAAAAGTGTATTTTTTCATTGTTGTTAGGGCTTTGTTGCATGTTTATTTTTAAGAAAAGTAGGTAACATAAAATTAGTGTTACCAACATTAAATAAATAACAGCAGACCAATGGAAGGCTGATAGCAACAGAGTGTCAGACCCACTAAAAGCTCTGTCTTCTGTAGTCTACTCATGGGTTGTTTTGGGATGGTTTCTATCAAAGATATGGTTTGCTTTGAGAACCCTTAAGCCAGTAGCTTATACAGCAGCTATCCTCAGACCTTCAATTTGTCTCAGGCAATCAGGCACAACTGAGATACACTGAAGTGACTTAAACTTCTTTGTCATGTCAAACATTATGTGAAATTGCAACATTTTCCCATTGGACCTTTCAATATCAGTACTGATGTTTCTGAATTATCTGTTCACAGACACTAGAAAATGTACCTCCTGCCTTGACTTCAGTCAAAATATGAGAAAAAAAGCGTCAAAAGTTGAGAAAAAAATGGGAGGTAATCCATAAATGAGATGAAAGGCCTCCCAAGCAGTGGTTGGTTTGGTTGAGCTTCTGATTTTTAAGCTTACAGGCCTGTTTTATATATAGAAGTACCCATACATATTAAGCACCCATTCTCCTTTTGTTTAATAAAGTTAACTTTGCATCATGATCCAAGCACAGAAAATGGTTTCTATAACTATGTTCTGCTAATGGTTAGAAAATAACTTTAAAAAAGGCATAATAAATGCTCGCAACAGGTAGCACATTATTGAAGTGTTTGTGACTTGATGCTCAACCAGTGAAGGCACAGTACAATGGCTTATTGATGGACACATGTGGGAACCACAGGAGTGCCACAAGAACACGTTGTTATCAGCACTGCATAATATAATGCTGAATGAATTAACCGTGGTGATTGCTTAAAATGTACCTTTTTGTGTAATAGCCCTAATTATCAGCAACCCTTTACAATAAGTGGGTAATCGTTTTTAATTCCTTCAGTATCTATTGTAGTAACATTAATCATGATGAGCTCATTTGGTTTTAATGTGAATATAATATGTGATACCGCAGGAAGTCAGCTGAAATCCTGCAGTATATAAAGCCCACTTACTATACAAGGTTATCTCAAATTGCCTTCAAACACAGTGCATGCTGGCTGGTATGTACAGCCCAGGGTGATGCTCACTTCATCTCATGTGGACACATCTACCCAACAAAGTACCAGTCAAGCCCAAGCTGAAACATGAAGTTTTCTGAAACTCCTTTTATCAATAACCAAACTGGGGGCCAAGCCCAAGCTGAAACATGAAGTTTTCTGGAGCTCCTTTTTTTCAGTGGCTAAATTGGGGCATTGATCTGCTCAGGCAGATGATGTGGGGGGAAGTCAGGGCAGTTGTGACTCCATAAACCAAGTCAGCCCTGTGTATAAACAGCCTGTGCATCCCTGCATCTGTTTCCACCTGTAATGCATCTAGACAAAATGCTTCACTGGCAGCTAAACTGGCAGCTGAACTAAGTCAGCAGTTTCTGGGTGAGCCTTTTCTAACTGCTAATGCACTGGATACCCAAAATGCTCTGGATAACCAGTGCACATAACCCTGTAAGCCAGCATTTCCATGAAGAGATTGTAACTTCCTAAATGGAATTCTTGTAGTTAGCTTGACACAACTTTTATAAATTGTTTAGTTCTCTGGATTAATAAAAACTGCTAATGAATGATTTTTTTTTTTTTTTTTTTTTTTTTTTTTTTTTTTTTTTTTTTTACCTGTTATGCCTTGTAAGTGGTGACTGGATTGGCAAGTGTCTTTAAAGTATCAGAATATATGCCTCCCCATAGAATTAAAAATGAAATAAATAATAATAATAAAAAAAGTAGTGCCAAGTGTTACAGTACTTGCTTTCCCCACAGGACATATTTTTCTGTGGCACTATTGACTTCTGATTTTGTATTATCTGGGACTGGGGAAGAGGTAGCCATTCATTGTTGACCTGAGCTAGTCATATTGTACACTGGGGAAGATTCAAATTTCCATTCTTACTCCTAAGGTATTACATACTCATATCTTATGGCTCTTGGAGACATAAAGTTCCCATCACAATTTATCTGTGCATAAGCATGCAAACAGGCACAAATATAGACCTTGTGTGATTATAGAAGGAGTTTGATATGATTATTTCTATGCATGGATTAAAAATAAGCTTGCATGAGCATTCAAGAAATTCAACTCAATTTTAGTCAGCCCTAAGAGAACAGAAATTTAAAGCTTCATTTATGGAAGTCATAAGTTAGACTCTGCAAAATTTTCTAAAGTCACAGTGCTGGCTCAGATTTTTCTGAACTGTGACAGTGTAAAACGCTGACACCTTTTTTTCTTTTAATTGTTTATTTTTCAAGCTGTTTCTGGTGAGTGGGCATCAAACCTGCAGTGCTGTGAAAATTTATTCTAAGAGAGGATGTGGTTCCTTATAGGTTTAGAAGCTCTATAAAAATCTATACAGCCATACTATTTACCCATTAATAAATGGCTTGTGTTAGCAGTAATGAATTTAAAGGTTTCTGCAACTGCTTTTTCATCATGAGACTCTTCTGCAAAGTTTCTGAGTACCTTGACACAAAAATTCAGGAAGTAATTATCTAAGTTTCCTTATCTTTTCTACTTTATCTTTTAAGGAACTTAGGACTGGATTAACTTCATATTATACCTTGTAGAAAGCTGAAAACTTTATTGACATTAGAAATGAAACTATCAAGGAGAAACTAGCTGTTTAAGGACTTTCCTTTTGCTTCTAGTTGTGAGAGGGCAAGAAAGTTCATGCTCTTTTAGTGCCTTTTTAAGAAACCATGTTATGTCAAGGTATGCAGCACTGCCATAATGGAATTTCAAAAGGACAGTGGAGTTTGCTTAGATCTGCCAGATACTCAGGATTGACCTAGAGGGTACAAGATACAGAGCATGTGTCTGTTTTAGACTTCTACTCAGACCATTAAAAGTCCAAACTGACTTGTGAATAACACATATATGATGGACTCTCCATGTGAGAAACTGAGATCATTTCAGGCAGGAGACTATTTGATTACAATAAAATATTCACTTTTAACTTTATAATTATCTTTAAAATACAGTGCTGAAGTTGTCCTTTTTGATACAAATCAGCCCTTAAACTTCTCCTATAGTTAAGCATCTTTTCACTGACAATATTATGAAACAAGAAGATGATGTTAAAAATGAGCATTTTTCCTTGTAATTCTAAAAATAGTGCTATTAAAACACTATATATTACTATACCTTTCAAAATAAACTATACATTCAATTTATTTGGTAAGGTCCTTCTACCAAAGTTTCAAAAGCATTACAAAGTCATCCTTGAATTAATATTCCTCCTAGAAAATTTAGTTTTTATATAAAATAAATTACTATTTATTTATGGTTTTATAAAATCATTACACATTACCCCATCCACACACCCCAGCACTGTAATACTAATAAAAAAATAAGTTTTGTCAGAGAACGGAAGTATAGAAAGGAAGTATAACCCATACAATCATTTTAGCCCCAATAAAGTAACTTATTATTATTATTATTATGGAAAAATCTATTGCTGTTCAGGTTGCAAAGTGCAAAATCTTGCTGAAAATATAGTCTGGGAAAAGGAAATAAGATTAGAGGTGACATATTTTTATCAGCCATGAGGTCTTCTCCAGGCTGTAAGAAGTAAAAATCAGCTATTCAGTGTTAGCTGTAATATCAGGCCTCTATTTTTTATAGAATTCAAAAATAATTGTCACCTTAGGGCTGCATACAGCAGGATGAATTATACGTGGGTAGCTACGAACTCTGTTTTTTTGGGCAACTTGCAGCTTGTATAGCTTGTTGCCTAAAAGGAGGCTTATGGTCAAACCATTCGCATTAGATATTCTTGCTTTTAAGCTCAGTAGAAGATATCTTTAAAAAGATCTTTAAGAAATCTGGTGCAATTGCAACTCCTGTTAAATGAACCGTGCTAGCATTCAATTATTTGAATTAGAACTCCTGCTTAACTTTGTGCATGTTAAAAGCAAACCTTTTCCTTTTTCCAGTTTTTGCCACCAACTGTAATCAAATCAGGACTGCAGCTTTCAATTATGCTTGTCCAAGATTGGAGCTCTTGAGTCTTTTATGAAGACTTACTGCTGAGTGCAAAATGTGAGATAAGTTGCAAATGTTTAGACATGATGACAACTCAGAGGTCTGATTGATTACTAAAAAAGAGTAAATAGAAGGTGTTATTATAGGGTTTTTTTGGACGGCAGCCCAAAGGACATTTTAAGAATGTTTTGAGCCCTTTCTTAGTGAAAAAATCACCAAATTAACAAGATTCTTTCAGTACTTTAAGCAGAGATGGAAAAGTCTATTTAAATAAGCCAGTTAATGTTTCATGTTTTTTCTTATTCATGATTATACTGAAATGGCCAAGTTTTGCTCCACTGTAACTGACAGCACCATGAGTGCCACAAAGTCCTTTAGTCCAAATAAAAAAAGATTTGCTGAGGTTAAGAGGGACCAAACACAGTTTTATGCTTTGATCATGCTTAGTTTCAAAAAGTTTTATTTTTATTATTTCATATTTGGATGACATAGTGGTCACTTTTCACTTTTCAGGCAGTCTAAACTGCTTTATAAAAAGCATTTGGTATCTTACTGAAATTACCATCAAATATTAATTTACACTTAAATGACCAGGAACAAGTCCTCAACTTCTGATCTTTTTCTCATTGAAATCAGTGATAAAATTGCCGAGGACATAAAAAGAGCAGAATCCTCTATCAATAATTTGTGAGTTTTCCATCTTTAAAACAGAAGCTTACAGAGCTATAAGAATTTAAGAAGATCAGAAGATGATGATCCAAGAGACTAATATGACGTTGATGCTACAGAAAATCTTGGTAAGGTACAGTAAAGATGCATGGCTACCCTTAACCATCAAAGCAGCAGATCAGGGTAATTTCATGTATGGGGGAAAAAGCAGCACCAAGAAACTACAGGTAATTAATGTCAGGTAGGCACCTAATAAAATCACTCTAGTAGAAATCCATCAGTCCAGGAGTCTAAATCTAGGAGTAATTATTCTTACATTTAGATATGGTGCAGAAAAAAACCACCCAAACCAAACAATCAAAAGTGTTGAGAAAATTAAATGTACGTTCATTGTAAACCCGTCATGAACCACAGAATATGTTATTAGCACCCATGGTTCTCACAATAGGTACTGACCTACTCCCTCCTAAGCTAAAATAATCTGATTTGCACAGCTTCAGTTCAAACCATGTCTCTGCAGTCACAGGTAAATGATTATATTTTCATCACTCTTCATCAGAGTCATTAAATAGGCACTTTCAAAAATTGTGCATCTGCTTCTAATTCTACTAGAACAGATAATCTGTTACTTTGCTAATATTTTTTGAGTGATTCCAGTGGTTCTGTATCTGTTCTAGCTGACAAAATCTATTATTTTTGATTTTCAGTTTCATCCTTAGTTTAGCATCCTTAGTCAGGCAGGCCTTGGGCAGACACCTACAATAGCCAGCAATGGGGGTTTAGAGTCTTTTCACCAGGAAATGCAGTTCTAGGCATGCAGCTGCATTGTCTTTTCACTCTGGCCCATCACTGTGTTGGTCCCTAAGGCACAAACCATCACTGAAATGACTGGCTGTTAGACTGGAATCTTCTTCCTCCTGTTGGCCAGTAACATAAACATTTCAGAAAATAAGGAAAAAGACCATAGTTTTGTAATGCTGCTGTTAATGGTTAGATTAGTTGGATCTGTGCAAACAAAGGTACCATTTCCATATTATATGGATGGCAAATTATAAGAATGGCAAATGCTTTTTCAAAACTCTGATCATATACAGAAGCAAGAGAGGGATGGGGTTTGGGAGTCAAAAAGTTGTTTATAAAAAAGGGGGAAAGGAAAGAACACTTGTTAGTTGAAATTATTCAATAAATCTCAAAAAAAAGAGATTATTTTTTCTCTTAGTTCTTCAAAGTATTTTCAGTGGTATCTACTTTTAAACAGAGAAATTACAGTACAAAACAAGGTTGAAAAGCTCTCCTTATAAATGGAAAACTGAACCCTTTTGTTATCTCTTATCCTCATGAATATTTTATTTGACAGAAATAAACTATTCAATTCAACACAGAAATTCTGTTTTCTAGTCAATATCATATTCAGTGAAAAAAAGTCACCTAGATACAAAATGTTTGACTAGAGTTCAGTTGCTGTCTTGCAAGAAAGAGAACCCATAATGATGATGAAAATTAGATTTCCTTTCCCCCTTCTGTCTGTTATCAACCCCTTGTCTCTTATAAGTAAAATCTATTTTTTTATTCTTCCATTACCTTGCATCATAGTGGAGTTTGAGGTCAGTACTGAGACTCCTAAATGTTATTGTAATATAAACCATAAGAAGTAACACAAGATGATTTTTTCTAGTTTTAAATGTATTTTGTAACTGTAGTTATGAGTTGCATGGTCACAAAGACAGAAGCTATTAAACACTCCTTTTACAAAGTTATATAAGGGCTTATGCCTAAACTAATACAAAAGGGCCAATCTCTTCCTCTCTGTTCTGCTTTACTAGAGTAGAACTGAAATTATCTTCCAAACTATGATTTGGACAACGGACCGTGGAAAACAGTTGCCAATTTATAAATCATCAGAATGTTTTTGGGTATATAAATTTTACCACTCCAATAATATTTTCATAAATGTACATTTATATTTACATAGAGTTGTTGGTGGTTTTGTTTTCTTTCAGTTTTTTATCTCTTTGGGTTTTTTGGTTTGTTTAAATATGATCTTTTAAATTAGCAGTGTTGTCTCAGTTTATGGATCTCAGAGAAATAATTTTTAGTGGGTAGATCTTCACTCACTGTTCTCATCTTTGCACATAGGAAAGGAAATTTAAACTGCTTGAAGAGGACATCTGAAGCTCCTTCATAGCAGGGGTTAATCCTAACTGCAATGGCTACAACCAACACCCCAAAGTAAAAGCCATGCTGGTGTAAAAAACGACGTCTCAAAATTTGTGAAACATTTCTCCAAGCACAGGCAAATTAGAAAAAATTTCTGAAAATGTTTTGCGAGTATTTTTAATTACCTTTTTGAAATACACTGCAAAAGAAAAAGAATCTGCCAGAACCTAAAGACAAATGATCTGAAGTACTATGCAAATGTCCAAAACATGTTTAGTTCATGATACTTATTTTTTAGGTATTTTTTTCAGGTTTCAAGAATATCTGGAACTCATTTTGTGGGTTAAAATAGAGTCATAGTCTGATGACTTTGTTAAAGCTTTGACATTCATATATTTTTTTATAAATCTACAGTACAGAATACATTCACTTATCTTAAAATTTTAGACATACCTGCCACTGACAGCATCCACTATGTAAACTCCACAATTACTTCTTTTTCTCATCACTGAATTTATTATCTGACTATCATACGTGACTTCACATGTAGCTGAAATATACTTGAAAGAGTTACCAATTTATTGTCAATTTCATTTGGGTATGGAAGAACAATTTCTGTGATTTCTTTGGGGAATGGTTTCTTTTTTAAAAAAGTGTATTGAGGCACAATGAATGTCAAATGCTTCAAAAAGTAAAAGACAGTGTTTAGAGAGAAACTTTCAGCCTTTCAGTTTCGAAGTACAGCAGTCAAAGGGAGACTTTTCTTCCACACTCTATCATTACCCCTTCAGCCCCTCTGACATTTTGACATATCATCATTTCCATGATCTCAAGCATGTATACATTGATTTTTCAATCATTCTCTATTAAACCCAACAAAAGAAATTTAATGATCCAATTGAATCAATCCAGGGGAAATAACTGCTAGTTTCAATGCTATCAAAAGATTCATGCTACTCTTAAAGTTTTCTTTTTTGTTGTTTTATCAAGTGAAATAAACAGAATGTTCCTTGTTCCCTCCAGAAATGGGAAATTGTATTTGAGACAGGGGGCCTTTCAGGCAGTGAAATCATCTGTAGTCATACGGACATAGGATCCCTGCCAGGGCCAGGAAGGAGTGCACAGCTGAGAGAGAAGTGCTACCTCCTAAAAGGGCATTTAGGATTTCCTCATGCCTGCTCAGCTCTGCTGAGATCCCATACAGCTCCTTTGATGAGGTCTCCAAGTCAGTGAAGGATGGAGGCAAGACCAGGTTAACCTTCCTTTAGAGAAGTCACTTCAACAGAGAGGACAAAGTTCTCCATGCATTTGAGAAGCACAGTTGTGGGTGATCTTTGCACTATGGCAAACACAGATAAGATGATTCTGGAGCACCATCAGCAAAAGGCAACACAGATACCTGCTAATGACATTCCAGACAAAGCCTATATATTGGTAAGAGTCTATCTCTAAATGTGTTGCTTATGGGTATCTTCAAGAACTAATATAATGTTTGAAGGGTCTGTACTTTATAAAGAGGTTAGAAAAGTCATTACATCAACCCTACTGGGATGAAAGCCTGACATTCTTGTTCCTGTATAGGAAAGTATGTTGTTCTCTGAAGTTTCCTCTTTTATCAGGAGAAACCATTCTGGTTTAGTCGTGTATTGGAACAGAGAGTTTTGGCATTTGATGAAATCTTGATGAACAGATGTAAGTGTTGGCAGAGCATTTACAAGGAATACTGAGTGACTAATGGAAAATATATCGTGTTGCCTCTTTGAGGGCTGAGATAAGAAATCCTTTCCCGTTCACTCGGGAAAAAACAAACTGTACATAACTTATCTTGTCCCTTATTAAGGAAAGAGAAATCTCTATAGAAACAAAATACTTGATCTATGTGCCCAGTTAAGCAGGGTATAAGGCCACAACTATCTTGAATTCTTTTGATGAGGAGAGTGGGGGTATTTTAATATTGACTTTTTAACCCTAGATAATCAGTGCAGTTCAAATCTTCTTGCATAAATTCTGGACAAAATTATTGGCCTAGCATAAGTGGATGTCTCCCAAAGGTCAAGAGGTGAAACTTTTTGAGAGATTTCCTTCATAATTTACCATAAAAAGCAGAGACACCTTTTAGACAATCGAAGTTTTAGTCACCTTTGTAATTTAAAGACAGCTCACATTATGTGATAGTGATGGTTAAAACTGGCCTGAGGGTTGTTTTATTTTAGCCACCTTATAGAATCATAGAATGGTTTGGGTTGGAAAAGACCCCAGAGATCATCTAGTTCCAACTCCTGGCCATGGGCAGGGACACCAACCACTAGACCAGAGTCTCTCATCCAACCTGACCTTGAACACTTCCAGGGAGGGATCACTCACACCTTCTCTGGGCAATCTGTTCCAGTGTCTCACCAACCTCACAGAAAAGAATTTCTAATATCTAGTCTAAACCTTCTGCCAGTTTAAAGCCATTCCCCCTTGTCCTGTCACTCCAGGCCCTTATAAAAAGCCCCAGGTCTCTTGTAGGCTCCCTTCAGGTACTGGAAGACCACAACTGGGTGACCCCAAAGCCTTCTCTTCTCCAGGCTGAACAATCCCAATTCCCTCAGCCTTTTCTCACAGGAGAGGTGCTTCACCCCTCTTATATTCTTGGCCTACTCTGGACTTGCCCTAGGAGGTCTTAGCTCTTCCTGTGCAGAGCTGGAGGCAGTACTTAAGGTGGAGTCTCACAAGTGTGGAGTAGAGACCCAGAATCTCCCTCTGGCACAACTCCAAGGTATGATCTAAATCCCACCTACCTGACTTGTAGAGTAAGAGAATTGATTTATAAGTCAAAGACTGTATCTGAATAAAATGAAGGTTTTTCAGATTTTTGTAAATTTCAGTGAATGGGAAGACTGCAGCTTCATAGTCCAATCACATCCTGCAGAAATGTTGGGTTATCTTGGGGAGGTGATTGTGCTAATGCATTTCCATGCACTCAGGACATAGGGTAACATGTCTACAGCAAGAAACATCAAACTCTACCCTGTCAGACTCAGCACAGCTCCAGCAATGAAAGAAGAGGACTTTCAAAACCCATAAGAGAGGACGATATTTGGGGGCTTTGAAACTGAGAAAAAGATAGTTGGGCCTAAAGAGTTAGGAAAAAATAATCAAAAAATAATCTGTATTTGAAAAACTTCTAGGAAAAAGCTGAGTCTCTCAAGCTCTCACTTTTCTCTTAGGTATTTTCCAAGCACTGAGTCAAACACTTGCAAAGCTGTTTGCTCTCATTCACAGATGTCTCTGAAGACTGGCATGCAAATAAAAGGTCCATTTCAATGTTAATATTTCAAATAAGTTGATACAATTATTTGCTAGTTTACTAGAACTTTCCTAATCTTATTTTGCATATTTTTGCAATACGTTAAGTTGCTTCGGAAGGTAACTGGATACTATTTCCTTCATGGAAGCAGATGCAGCCTTTTATTATATCAATCAATTTATTATATCAATCATGGCTCTCAATATATTCAGAATCTCTCTATGTTTCATACAAATCAGTCTAAAATAATCAGCAACCTGCAGTGCAATGATTGCAATTAGAGTTGTGCAAATCTTGTCCATTTCACTTACAGGGTGTCACAAGAATACTTTCTTTCAGAAGTACTTTTCTTTTTAACTAGTTCACTGTTTGAGCCTGTGGGCCAATGTAAAAATAAAATTGCTCAATGACCTTTCATAATGAAATTTAAAACTTAACTAATTTGTTAGACAAATTAATCAGCACTTGCTGGAACATCCATGAAGCACAGCTGATATTCACTACTGTTTTTATTTTATTCTTACTATTTTCAGCAGCTTGCCCTATATTCACAAAGTAATTTTTATATAATCCCAGTGATCTAAGAATCAAGTTGGTCTTTTTAGCTCAGGAATTTTCATTTCCTTGATGACACCTCATAGCATTTTTAAATTTTTAAAATAAAACAAATTTGCCTGTTGTTTCTTCAGTGTTACTTTAATCTTGTCCAGAATGTTCTTAGCACATAAACTGTGATCTTTACAAGCATTTGCAAAACAATTTCTGAAAATCATTTAAAGCATAAGGCTACAAAACTTGGTCACTTCACACTTCAGCTTTAAGAAATGTCTGAATTAAACATAATGGCACCTCTGAGATGCTCATGCTACAGCTGACAGATGCCAAGGTCTGTACATGATAATGTGTTTATATCACAGAGAAAACCAAAGCTGTATCATACAGAGATTAAGCAGCTTCACAGCTGGACAAGCCATGCCTGTCTGAAAGCAGAACAATAGACACCTCCAATCTGCCATGACATTAAGTTGACAGTCTTTATCTGCCATTGTTACTTAAAACATGGGAAAAGTGTTCCTTTGGAAGTTCCAAAAGGTACCGGATGTGCTGTAATTCCCAGCCTCCCATTTGTTTGCAAGGCAGGCCTGAAGCAAACTATAGATCTGAGCTACTTAGTTATACACCAGTGACCAGAGAACTGCATACGTGTCTCCCAACCCACTGTGTTCCCTGAAGCATGTCCTTTAGACATTATGTAGCATTTGGACAATGAATCTTTACCACCCCTAAAATAAAGGGAAATTCTGAATAGACAATGTTTTAATCTAATATTGTTCCATTCTTCACTGGCTAAAGAATGTTTTTGGTTTTGTTGATTTTTTTTTTTTTTAAGTACAGCTACAATGGGGTCATTCAACATGTTAAGGAATAATGTGAAGATTTTCCAGTCCTAAAGGAAACACCAGTATCTTCTTTTCTGGGATAAAAATAAAACTGTTACTTCTCAGGATATGAAATCTCTGAAAAAAACAATTTTATGTCCAGTGGGAATGAAAGTTTAGTGCTGCAGACAGTATAGGTGTATTATCCTAAATCACAATACGTTCCAGAATTCTGCAGTTCTTTGTAGCATGGTTTTAATAAGGAAGGATGGAATAAAATAAAAGGTTTTTTATGAACTTCTGTTTCTTGAACTAAGAAAATAAGGTTTATTATTCAGACAATTCAAATTTTAAATGGGAATTCTTGGACACTGATGTTACCTACTGGAATTTGGAAATGTGTGTAAAACACCTGTATCAGTCACATACATAGAACACCTCCAGTATTAATTTTACAGCACATCCTTAATTCAAAATGAACTGGGTTTGGACTGAAAACTAAACAAATAGGAAGACTTCAAAAAGAATTTCTAATAACAAAACATATTCTAAAATGCTTGATCACGACACAGTGAAAGAAAAAACTATAGGGAGGAACTTCACAATCTCTTGTTATTAATTTGTTTCTTCTAAAATACCAGCTGTAGTTTTTCTCTTTTATTTTGCATAACAATACAAATGTGAGAGGAACCACAGTATTGGGAGTGCAGTTAAGCTTCAGGACAAAGGGAGCTGGAGTCACAAAACACAATGGAGGTGCTGAAGTAGTGCTGTAGATTACAGATTAAAGGATAATTGAGTGGACCTAGTAACACTCAAAGCTGTAAGCACAAGAGCTTTTTAGTGGCCTGTGTTTAGAACTACTCTGCAGAGTGCTTTTAAGAAAAGTAGATGTATGTTTGAAATATCTTGAGATTGTGGTGGCGGAGATGTGTTACATCTTCCCTGACCTCCTTACTTATGCATAAGTAATATCCCAGTATATATTAATTTATGAAAAATGTGGTAGCAGTTCGGAGAACTGAGCTTTGTACTTAATACAATTTACTTTAAGGAATAAACACAAAGTAGCCATACTATGTTTTCTAAATGATTAATCAGATAACAGAATAAATTAAACTTAGTATGAACAATTCTTAACAATTTATGAACACACACATATTTATTTAGGAGCAGAAATGCTGGAGAAAAGAAAAATCATTACTGGAAGTACGTGTCCAAATGAGAACTAAGGCTTAAGTTCATATCCTATAACATAGTACTTTGCTAAAAAAAACAACTTGAGAACTGTCATCAACTATACTGAAAGATTTATAGGCTTTTTATATAGAAACATTATTGTTACCAGTGGTTACTGGTCATGAGTGGGTTTCAGCCCCACAAAAGAATCCCTTTGTTACACCACCACTCCTTAATCAGTGGATTTGAGCACAATTTTTCATTATTGAGAGAAACAATTTTCCCGAGGTGTCAGTCTCTATGACCAAATTTAATACATAAGGAGCCTCCCTTACGGGAAATGTTGGACTGGGAGCAACAAAGAATATCCATCTATGAGTTTATTTGTCATCTGACTAAATGGAAACAGGATATTTTCTCATTCTGCTGAGAAATAATACTTCCTACTCATGTGATGTTGTCACAGGTCCATGTATGACATCGCTCAATCTACAGCAAGCTCTGCTCAGTCATGAATTTAGAATATGGTTCTTTTAAGAAAATGAGTTATATGTTCTACTCTCAAGAAAGCATTTAAGCTTAGATTTTTAGCACATGGCTTTACTTTGTCCCATTTATTTAACATTAATCACCTAGTTACTGCCTTGCTGGATGAAGATGGTATTGTACATATGCTTAAAGTTAAGCATTTGATTAAGTGTTTTGTTACAGCACTTTGCACCGTGCCCTGTAGCACATCTAAAAGACATTTTAGCAGATTCAGAAAGCTCTGGAGAGAGTCTAGCGCTGCAGTGTGGCTGTCATTTTACACTGAACAGAATTTTGTTAATTTAGCCCACTGCAGTTGAAAGCAATATTGGACCTCAATGTGAAACAGAGAAGAAAAGTCTGCTCTGAATCATCACCATCATCATCATCATCACCACCCATTCATTCTGTGAATAATTGAGGCAGGTCACAAAGCTGTTCAAGCTCCTAAATGATTCATGTCTACTGCTGGGAACTTTAGTTTTTGTTACATCACAGCAGCACTGCCAGGAGCTCCTATGAGATAATTGCAAAAATTGTCAAGAGGAATGAAGTTATTTTATATCTCAGCCCAAAGGTATGGAACTGGAAACTTGAAAAAATAGACCTATCATCAGTACTGGTAGATACCATTATTTTGATCCCTACCTTTTCTGAGATGTATTATTTAAAATTACTTGATTTTTTGTTGTTTTTATTTGTTATCCAATAAATACATGAAGTTTCAGTTTCATAAAATTCATATTAATAATGAATTATTAATAGCCATAGCCAAATTAGTCATGGTAGGTTTGAATTCAGTGTGTTTCTTTTCTTATCTGGCAAGCACTACTTTCCTTCCTCCCTGATAAATTTCTTCTTTTTAAATTTACTTTATTTTTTGACTGATTCAACTGTGGATTGATTATGTTTCTAATATAAAATGTGAAAACTTTTTCAGGGTGGGGGGAACAGCACTTTTTACCACATCTCTTTGACTTTGTCTTATAATCTTTCCCTAATAATCTATGGCACACATTCATTGGGATTAAATTTCTTTTTCCTCATATTGGAAGATTATTTCCCAGACTGACAAGAAAGCCATGTGCCCCATTACCTTTTCTCACTTTTTCTTTTTGCTATCCCCAGAAGATCACTGATGTATTTCACCCTTATTGGAATCCAGTCTATCCCAGAATAAGCCTGCTAAAGTCTTTGCTTTTGTTCCAAAATGTCTCAGCCCAAACCACTTGCCACCAATCCAGAAAGTCTTTTCTAGCAGCTCTGTAACTCCAGGTCAGGATCTCTATAATGTTCCTTACTCTCCTCCTCAGTTGTAGCTGCCTCTTATCTTTCACTTTTTAATATTGTTATTATTTTGAGGAGAGGGGAAAATATTTTTTAATAATGTAAATTTCACCAAAATTATAAAAGATCTACATATTTTATTTTCTTTATGTTTCTCCCAATTTCCATTCATGCAGATTAGGATTTGCTTCCCTGTGCAGTCACTGCAGTGAGCACAGGAGAGAAAGGCAGACCCTCAGCTTAGCTACAGAACCTGAGAGGAGAATGGGTTTGGGTTTGTGTCTCCAGCAGCTGTTCTGTTTTGGAAAGGGTTTTCTTTTCCTCAAGTGTTTGCTTATCTCCAATTTTGACTTCAGAGATCATTGAACTCTTGTTGCAGAGGTATCTCAGGAAAAAGAAAAAACAGTGAGTCCCTTGGGCAGCAGAGCTTCACCTGTAGTGTGAATCATCATGCTTATGCTAGTGTCAGGATGTCTTCTGGGCTCAACGTGACATTGAGAGAATTTTGTTTCTCCATAGTTAGCACAGCACCTTGCTACGAACATACAGAAAGGAGCAGAAACAGAATACTGAATAACAGCTCTGCATTAAAAATATTTTTTCCATACATTTAACCCAAACACGTATTTTAAATAACCAACCAAATAAATAAAAAAAACTCCACAACCAAAACTAGGAGAGGCATCAATACAAGTCACCCTTTCTGTCTTCAATGTGAAATTATACACGTCAGAAATTCATGTATGTCATTAATGGCCAGCTTAAAAGCACATCTGCTTATCAATTGGTTTTTGCTTTTTATGCACTCTTCCAGCTGGGCTGGCTGAAGCACAAGCAGGTGAAAATGACTTTTCCAAGGTCAGTCTACATAAACTCAGCACACACTAACACTTAGGGCTTGCTTGTTCCCAGTCATTCCCATAAGCCAATGCATCACGTATGCATTCCTGTGTGGTTAAATTTTTGAAATTATTATTATCTTATGATGATATATTCCTTAATAAAACCAGTTTTTTATGAACCAAGTTGTATTTACGGTAAAGACAATGATCTCACGACTTTATTTGATATGCAGGTGATTGTTCACATTTCCATAGGAATTTCATTGTAATTCAGGATCACTTAAATACTAATTAAGTTGTCTCTTCAAGGTTATTTTATTGTAATGCTCACACAGTTCATGGTAGGTGGGGTTTTTTGTTGTTGTTGTTTTTCTTTTTCTTTCCCTTCAAAGTAAAATTTCAGCTGATCAGTCAAAATCAAATTAAGGTCCTAAACCTCCGACACTGAGGACTATATAAAAAAATATAAAGCAAACAACTTTATCTGCTTCAGGAATGAAAAAAGTTAGTCCTTCAGCTGAATTTTTTTTTTTTTTGAATTAAGCAAGAACTTACTGAAAAGGAGAATCTAAATACCACTCCCCCCCCCAAAGAACCCAGCGCTTCGAAGTCCTTTCAGAAAAATCACGATACAAGTTTAAGTCCAGAAGTAAGAAAAATTTTACATAGAGAATAAGTCTTGTAAGATTTACATAGCATCCCAAAAAGAGTAGTGATGGGCATTTTAAAATAAAGAGATTCAGAACAGAAGGGATAGCAGAGAATGAAGGCTGTGCTCCTTTCCAGAAGTACTGCAAAGTACTGAAATGCACTCCAGGCAAGTCAGGAGGATCTCCAGAATGTCAGAAAGGTTCCATGTCTTTTCCCACAGCTTTTGCCTTGCTACACAGTGGGGTTTGATGTCATTATTTAAACATTTGATTACAACTTTAATTAGCTGTTTTATTTTACAATAAGAAGACAACATGATATGATGATGAATATTATTCTAAATACTGGCTGAGCATTTATTAGAGTATTTCATTCCAGGACTTTCTTCAACCTGGATTCCATCTATGTGTAATCCTTGTAAGAGAACTATCTTCCTTGATATTATTTTATTCTTAAGAGGTAGGTGGACTAAATAAAACAGGAAATTTGAATTTTTTTTTTTATATAATTGCTTTTTTTCTCATAAGCAAAACATGGTAAATAGATCAAAGGAGTGAAAAACACAACCCTGCAAGCAACTTCCTTCCATTTCATTATCCACAGAATGCTTTGTTTTATGATCAGAACTTTCAGGGGTCCTAAGTCCCTCCTGTGGACATCTCTGTTCAGCCTTCAGGCCCAGGTTTTCCCTCTGTATAAATCTGTTCAAGTAGTCAATTTGCCTATTGATCATGCTTGCTCTTCTTGGAGAGAAGTTCTTAAAATCTATTGTTTTTTCTTCTCTGCTGATGACTTTACACTGATCAAACCTTTTACCCTGCAGACAAATGGCTTTTTGTGATCATTAGGACTCTATTCTTCCAAGGGTAAAAATTTGCTGGATAAGAGATCAAACCCCATCTTTATGAATATATTTTCAAATTCAGAACTCTGGGTTGTTTCCTGGATTTAATTAACTTATACAAGCACAAGAAAACATAGATAATGGCAACACAGGCTCTACACAATTACTAGAAAAAAATGTCTTTCAAGTGTAGCTGACCTCCAAAAGTAGTATATAGCAAATTAATAGCAGCTTTGTTCTTTCAAATATTTTCTTGTGCCTTCTGCAGTCAATATCACCCTTCTTTGAGTAAAGAACCCAAAAAACGAAGAAACTGACTTAGTTTAAAGATTTCTTTTTTACCTCATGGGACAAGGCTTTTCTACTGGAAGACTATATAACTAAGTGTAGAACATCATATAAGAATTTTTTTTTTTTTCAAAATAAGGGTGGTCAAGTACTAGAATAGGTTGCCCTGAGAGGTTGTGAAATCTCTGTCCTTGGAGATATTCAAAACTCGACTGAATATGACCTTGAGCAACCTGGTCTAACTTTGAAGCTTGCTCTAACTTCAAAGCTGGCTCTGCTTTGAGAGAGAGGTTGGACCAGATGATCTCCAGAGGTCCCTTACAACTTAAATTATTCTGTTTCTGTGTCAAATGCAGCATTACCTTGTGCAGCCCAAGAAGAGCTTTGTATAACATGAAAGCACAAAATACGTGCTATGTCCACAGCTTAATAGAAAGAACATAGCTTTATAGTGAATCCCTTAGCAGATCTTTTATTCCAATGTGTAAATTTATCTTTTCCTCATTTTTCTCTGTTAAATGGGAACGTGTTTGTACTTCTGTGAATGTTTAAATTGAACAGCAAATGAATGCAGAGGAGTGATTTGTTTTTCTTCTACAAAAAAGAAACATGGTAAGTTTTATTATATCTACAATCTTGTACACTGGGATTTTTTAATGAAGATGATTTGTATTATCTATTTGAACCTCCAAATGGCATGAGGACATAACAAATGTATTTACAAGCATGAAAGTCTTTGCATTCCACTGTTTTATTGCTAACTTTATGTACCGAGGAATAGTTGGAAAAATTTTGAACTTTATCCAGCAGCTATAAAGATATGATCTTCAGATCATAGTTTTTCCTGAAACTATAGTTTCAGCCTGGCAGAGAGCTCTATGTAACTGACAACTTCTAAGCAGACTAATGAGATTACTAGCAAACATTTTCATAATTAGAAACAACAATTGGCACTTGATATCTGTTCCTTTACTAATATATTTTCATTTAATTTTGTTTCAAGCACACACCTGTAGTATAATAGTTATTATTTATTTCCTTTTTAATAATGGAAATTTTATTTTGGAAAGACTGCCTGAATTATTATTTCAAGTGGTCAACAAGTATTCAATCCATGACTCTTCAAATTACCAGTGTGATTTGACATTATTTTTTTCTGCTTCCAAATTAAAAAGCTAACAGTATGTAGTAGCAGTAGGCAATATAAAATATCTCTGCCAAACTTGGTCAATAATTGCATAGCATTTACAACTATAATTAAAATCTTTTAAAGCCTGTGTTCATATAACATTCTTTGAGGTTAATTGGGTTTAGATCACTGCAAAATCATTTTCATTTGATATATTTCACTGGTTTTAAATTGCACATTAGCTCATTGAAAATGTAAAGCTTATCTCTTAATTTGAAAATATTTAGAATTGTAAGTTCCAGTAAAAAAACTGTTAATTCCTAGTTTCTAATAACATTCAAAATAAAATAAATAACTTCCATTTTGAAGACAATAACTTTAATGAATGCTAGCATAAGACTGTGAAGGATGGACTCTTCCAAGTATTGGGATTGCCTCATTTAGCAAGGTATGAAGTTGGAGGACTTGCCTCCACTGGAACAAGACAGGAGTCCTAATTTTTTCATACAGTCCTTGTTATGAAGGCAGGATCCAGTGGACAGGAGTGCAGAGATGAAAAAAGTGCTGAAGGAAGAAGAAACCACATTTTGTTTCCCTTAAAACCCTGAACTGTTGTGTGCTAGAGTTCAGGCCTTTCAAGCCTTAGTTAAAAGACCAAGGGCAGTAAATTGCTGCAGCCTTTTAGAAACACAGCTGACATTCAATCTGTGTGAAATATGACTGCTATGATGATTTGGAAATCATAATATTGAAACTCCTGAAAACGTGTTCACACAAAATTTGAATCATAATGGGAGTGAGCCACTCTGTCTGAAGTGTCTAATTTGGAAACTCTCCTCCATATGGTCCCTTCTGAGTCATCCAGAGGGAGGCTCTGGATTCCCCAGACCCAAGTCTGTGAGTGGCCTGTGTCTTTCCATTGGCTGTAGAAGAATTATTATTTCAAGCCCATAATTTCAAGAATGTCAGATCTCATTCCTGTCAACATTCCTTAAGAGTACTGAGGGATAGATATGTAAGTGTGACCATGTGACATACAAAATTAAATTGTATCAGAGTTTTCACATTTTTTAGTATCTCTTTAAAAAAAAAAAGTTTGAAAAACTTTTATAGACATATAGGAGTAAAAATAAAAGTGCACAAGAATATCATGTCTTAATTCTTTACCCTATGCTTCCTCTCAATAATTTTGGTATAATCTGGGAAGCTGGAAGAAAAGAAATCACATAATGCACCTAAGAAGAGACTACACATTCTCTCTTACTTCTTTTTTAATAGCTAATTATTAACTTCCAGATACTATATAAAAATATTATCATTTTAAATGCTTGATTAACAAGGGAGAATAACATATATGTGGAGCAAAAAGATAATTAAATGCTCAAAAGAGGGCACTAAAAATCTTCTTGGCAAAGGTTACAGGGAAATTTGGACTGTCCAGAAATATTCTTAGTCGACACTTGTCAGACTTAATATAATTAACACACAATATCCTTTTGTCTTATTGCAGCACCTCACAATTTCAGGTTTTATTTGCTCAATTGCCATACAAATTTTATAAAGGAGAACCTTATATTTTAATATGCATTTAAAGCACCCTGGGAATTTGTACACAATCTTGTCATCTTTTGTGCCTGTGAGTTCACAGGACACTTCAGTGCAGGAGGACAATCTCAGCACCTGGAGTGTTATCAGACTAAATCTTGGCCCAAAACCTGTCCCTCCTTGTCCACAGCAGTGTGCTCACTACAGTGTATGTTTGTTCCTGTATGCACCTATGCACACATATGCTTTTATGTATGCACTCATTTGCTTAGACTTGACTAAACCACTTTGGAGTTCAATTCTGAGAATATTTGTAGAAAATTAAGGTATTGTTTAAAATGCTACCAAACCAACAATTTAATTAAAAAGTGAGCGTATAAAGGAATTTTTTTTTCTTTCTCCTGATGGTTTGGTCCTCCTATATGGTTTACACTTCTTAATGCAGCTGTGAAAACTCAGACAATCTAATATTTTAAGTGTAACATGTTTTATTTAGGTGTATAAACCAGGCTGAAACAAAATGGTCACTTAACAAGCAGAGCAGTCCTTTCTTTCAGGACTTCACCCCAGTGTCAATAACCAGGTTCCTGGAACCATTTCCTTTCCAAAACATGTTCTCACTAAAGCATTACAAAAAACACTCCTTCTTCTACTCCTCTCTATACTCTCTGCTCCCACACAGAACCTGGGGTTCTGAGAAAAGGCCAGTATCTTGGTCCACCAGAAATTAATAATTTTTTACTTTATGCTGAAAATAATACTTTGAAAATTATACTTAAGAACAGATTTTTATAGATATTAGAAACATTTTTTTTTTTTTACCTTGAAGGCTAGTTAATGATAAGGTTTGTGATTATTCAATTAAGGAACACAAAGGCAGTGCCATAAATTAAATAAGTTGTCATTGATGTGAGTATATCTAGTAAAACAACTAGAGAGGGGACAATTTTTTCATTTTTTAGTTTATTAGAGGCCTCCAGCTGTCACTAAATAAAAGTATATCACATAAACCAAATTTAAATATTCCTATGGAAATACACATATAACTGAAGATTTTTCACTGGAAAATATTAATACCAAGTTAATACCAGAAAATTGTAAATCTCTTCACTACTGTATCAATACACAAAGGAAAGATATTTCCTACAATTCACCTCTTAGAAAAAATAAACCTATTACTATAACAAAAAATTCTGAAGCAGTTCCATCACGGCCCTTGCTATTTGCCTGAAATAGGCATACTACCTTCTCTGAGTTATTCACTGGTATGAATATAGAGCAATCTCTTTTTTTTTTAAACAGTATCTTCATTAACATTATTAGGTTTTGGTTTCTCATCTGCTTATTGCTGTAACGTAAAAAGAAATGACACACGGATAGAATTTATGCAATACAGCTATAACCAGAGAGTAAAGAAAAGACCAAAGATATTATCAATACAAGATGTAGAACACTTTTTTTTTTAGCCAGAGTCCCTCGGTGAGCTCCTGTCTGCAGAAGAGGAGTTTTCTGTCAGACCAGACATATTCACATATTCCCTGCCCGCCCCTCGCGCTCTCGCAGCCTGGCGGAGATAAAACGAGCTGAGCACAGAAAGGGAAGGGAAGCAGCTGAAAGGGGTGTGTGTGGGGGAAAGTGACAATAAAGAATGTTTTCTCCCTCTGTGCTGCCAGTCCGGCAGCACCTGTGGATTTTTAAGGAGGAGGTTTGAGGGGTTACTGCGTGGGATGGTTTTGCAGATCATGGCAGGCGGAGTGTTGGCTGCCCTCTCTGGGGGACAAAAGGGCAGCCCCAGACTCTCACAGGGAGCCCAGTGTCCCTGCATCCCTGTGCTCCCTGAGTTCCCTGCCCCAGGCCCCATAGGATTCAGGCAGCCCAGAAGATGGAGCAGTGGCCAAGGCTGGTCAGGTGCTCCGTTGTTTGCTACTCAGTTTGCTGTAGCCGAGAGCTGTGCCCTGCCCGGTGAGTGCTCTTTGTAATCTGAGTCCCCCTCGCAGATTTTCTCACCCGCTATGCAGTGCAGTTGGATATCAGCGTGTGTGGCAGGGGAGGTTTTTGTATTTTCTTTTCCCCGTTTCATCAAAGTGGTTGCTGTGCCCTGGGACCAAAGCCAGCCTGGCGCAGCAGGTCCTTGGGCTGCTCTGTGCACTGGGGCTGAGCCATCCTGAGCAGCCTTGGCAGCTGCTAGTGAGGGACTACAGGGACTAAGCTCCATCATGTACATGGCTTCTTTAGAAAAACGCTCTTCCTAGGGCAGAGGAGCTGAATGGGGTGCTGAAGATGAGGCTGAGGGTTTTATAAATATTCAGAGCCACTGGAAGTGCACAAGTGCACAGGGGACTGTTGTGAGTGCAGAGGATGTCGACACCCTCAGGCTGCAGTTATTGCTGAGCTGTGCCTCTGCATCAGCCAGCCCCTCTGATGCCCTGTGACAAGGTTGGTCTTGGGAAGGGGTGATGGATTTATCCCTGGCTTAATTATATTAATTTAATCACTATTTCACATCAAATTCTTATTATCTCTTTTGTTGTGGCAGCTGGTATGTGTGTGATCTGATTGATTCATCACTAGATTGCTTTACTTAGCAAACTGTTGGTTGATTACTTCTGCTGTCATTAAAGAAAATATTTACTTTTAAAAGTATGAACCTATATATATTTTAAAACAATGACATGGGCAACTCTGCACAGGTTACATAGTGACAATTCCTTCAGCTATATTTGTCCATTTTGCACCATTTGGCCTTGTACAATGTGTTTTTATGTGAAACACAAACTGTTTGAGAGAATGTTTTCATCAATTCAGCTTGTCTGTGGATCAGGTTCAAATTTTAAATGCTTGCATTGCATATTTATTATATGAAATATGAGCAAGATTGTACACACTTATTTTCCTAAAGTGATATTTCTATGTAGAACCTGTGAAGCAGTTTGATATGGATGAAGTTCCTTCCTGTCAAGGCAGTCTGTCTGAAACAGCTGGATCAGAGGAGTAACAAAGTATATCTGAATGACTGCACGCTTGCATCCTGAAATAAAGGATACACAAGTGCAAGGATATCTATGGGCTGCATGGGGATTTCATTCCATCACTAAAATCACCCAGGCTAAAAAAATGAAATGCATACAGAAAGAGGTTAATACCAATTATGAACTCACAGCTCATTATATACTTCTCAAAATAATACAGATACAACATGATTTAAGATAGGAAACTGTGGCTAAAGGAATTAGTTGTCTCGGCATGAAACTCGGTTTATTTAATCAATGTTGTTTCCACTAGAAAAGTGAATTAGTTTTTCTTTAAGACAGAGTTAAAAGTTTTGCAGCTAATTTATTTTAATAAGCATTCAGTCACTGACTGCTGCAAAAAAAGGCTAAACTGTAATGAAGAGCCAGGAAAGAAAGCATGACTTAATTATTTTTCTGGGGTGGATAATGAATAAATTAGCTACGCTGTAGGCTTGCTGTTTCTATAGAATTTATTACTTTTGCTTTAAGAACCATATCATGACAAAGTCAGTTTTTCTCCTGACTGCAAACTGATTGATGGGGTAATGTCTGGTTGTGAAAGACTTCCTCTTCATCATTGTGTTGCCAACGTTGGTATCACAAAGTGAGTTTGAAGTTTTCCCGAGTGCATGTTCTCCTACGTAATTACAGATGACAATTACTTTAATTCCTTTTTTTAACAAGCTTTTTAATCACGTAAACTACAGAATGAATAACTTAGATGAGACCAAAGATGCACATAGCTTGAAAACCGCTTTCTTGGTCCTTAATTTGTTGCCACAATGTCTTCTATGTGAAGAGCTAAATACTGTATTTAGGATGACAGCAGATGTTTTCATGCTAAGATGAACATGGGTATAACAAAAAGGCTTTGCCAAGGAACAACTAAAGAATGGTCTTGTAAGTGTTCAAAGGATGAAATTTTTAAGGATAAAGATTATGAATTTGACATGGCATAGGGAATACCAGTTTGACTCAATTCCCACTACAGTCATTGGGACACTTGGATTTAAGTGGGAGATGGATTTGACCTGGTAGGTGTACAAAAAGTGATGATGTGAAAATAAATAAAAATGTAGAATAAATGTCAGAAGGGAAAAAAAAAACGCTGCGTGATTTACTGCAGTGTGAATCCTCCCAGCCAAATGAAGAAACACACAGTTTAGATAATGAAAATCAGACTAAATAAAGCATAAGAAAAAGTATTATATGGAAATTTGATAAGAAAACTGACTTTTCTACAGGCCTTGTCCTCTTGGCTTTTTTCTTTTTTTTTTTTTTTTGGACACATACAAATATCATACAAAGTCTTCAGATGTATTGCTTAGAATATATTTTATTTGCTGCTCCTCCCCAACCCAAGATACTAAAAGCCTATTGTGGAACTTTATTATCTCTCAAGTAAGGGACTTTCTGCTACATAATTTCACATGCATCCTGAGGAAAACCATTGCTTTCAAATAGGCTGTTTCTTGGTTTGATAGTCATATTAGCAATGCACCAAGTTGTAATTAAAGGAGGGAAAACATTGTATTAAGTAGATATGACTTATTTTGAATAACTTTATCTGAGGGCTGTTGAACTTGGGTTTTTGAGGGAAACATTTACCTTGAACTTGCAAAGCAAAAACTTATAAAGATCAAAGAAGCAGATTTCACTCTGAAAGATACATTACTGGCTATGCCCTATTCTGCAGTCAAAGGTCCTTAGTCGTAAAGAGTCAGGAAAAAAAACTATAAGGGAAGAAGCTGAAATAGATGATTCTGTCTTTTTTTCCAGTCCCCAGAGTACTATGCAGTTTGGGGTGTTTATTCATCAGTTGTAGAGGACACTGAGTTCTCATCTGTTCATTTCCACAGAAAGTAATCATTTTTTACTCTTTTATAAGTACAAAGCTAAAATCATTATGACTTATTCCATCAAATGCTATGCTGTCAATGGAAAAAGCTCTGAGAAAGGTCAGTTGTTTGACTGTTAAGCTGCAGCATTTGCAAGCAGTGCTTGTAGTTTGTGATATTTTCTATATAACAGGCTAAAAGGCACATCTAGGCATTTATGTAATTATTCCTGTGTGTTTGAATATCTAGTTTAATGACCATTAAAGTAATTCTAATGAGCATTCTATTGGTAAAGATACAATTCACAAGTTCAGTAAGAAAAAAGCAAGCCAATAGACTCTGTATGTTACAAACATGTTAATGTTCTCCTTTTATTTGATTTGTGGCTACTCTCAAGGCCCTTCCAGTGCATGTATCATTTTTATTAAAATTAATGTAAAATGACTCACAAAGTCTAAATTAATTACAATGATACATAGTGTTATTCTGTCCTAAGCAAAAATTAACTCTATTCATGGTTGTTCATGCTTGCAGCATAACAAATCAAAATAAAAAAAGCCCCTCCCCATGTTCCCAAGGATGGCACTGCTTACTGATGGTTTGAAGTAATGATAAAGAATTGCAGAATTTTCTGTCCCAGAACCACTAAAATTCAAGCAGTCGGCTGCAGGCTTTGCATCTACATTTAAGAAAACTCAAATGTATCTAAATGATACATTTAGATTAGAAGGAAAATATCTTTTCTGAATAAAGTATATAGATACTTATGTTTTTCTACTTTTTCAGGAAGGCAAGATGTTATTGTTATTTTTTCAAAGTCAAGGACATAGCCAAAACGATGCTTTTTCATGTGCAGAGGGGAGAATAAAAACAGCTCAGGTTGCTAAAATTCTTCAGCTATTTGCTTTCTCACTGCTGGATTCATCTACTTTGCTGTTGAAAATGCATAATCTTACAGACACCGAGTTTAACATGAGGGTCATATGAACTCCAGTATGAAGGTATAGACTGCAGGCAGGTAAACTGGAAAGTTCACACCCAGACTCTATAGCAAATGTGTGCAGGAAAATCTGTGCTCCCCAAAAAACAGGCATTCCACTTCTTTACACATACCAGTTTATCAAATTCTTTTGGATGTCTCTTGTATTTATAAATACAAAGACCTTATACAAAGATTGTGGCAACTGATTGGAAATGAATAGGACACATATAGGTGAATATTGAACACAGATCAATGAACTACAAAAACCATCCAGTTGTTTAACAGCAACCTTTATAAGTGCAAAGCAACATTTATGCTTAGCAAATACTCCTTCAAGTATATAGTTGAAGAAATGTATTAAGAACAACAACAAAAAAATTAACTGCTTTGCAAATAAATTGAAAACACAAAGTTTAAATATGCCAAACCCATTCTTTCCTGCACATTTTTGTCTTGCTCTACACAGCAATGTCATTACTTGGAGGAGCTCAGAGTGAGTCGAGATAAAGAAGGCAAATGGACAGTGACAGCCATGTAATCCAGTGTCTGATTGCTTTTCCACATGTCACTGGTGCAACACACAGCTCTCCCCTCAGCCTCTGTGAAGGTCTGCAGTACTCAGACTCTTTCAGTTTCTTGCTGTCCATGCACACAAACATCTTGAAGGAATCCTTTGCTGAGATTATGCTCTCTGGAAATGTTTTGACACCACTATTGGTCATCATTAAAAATTCATCTGCAAGCCTGAGCTACAGATGTGAATTAGGAGCAGCTCGTATTGAAACAAACCTTAAACTTATCACTGTGGGTTGAAAACATTAGAAATATTTTTGTCAACCGTTTTTCAAAAGTATTTGCTCCAAATGCTTGGTTACTTTTCATCACTCCTAAAAGCTGATCTCTATAAAATTGTAGTAAAGAATTTTCAAGAGAACTGCCATCTTTCCTGTTTGTGCTCTTTTAATTGAGCCTCATGTAATTTTGCCTTTTTTTTTCAAACTTTGTTTTAAATTCACAAAATGTTAGTCNAAATATTTTTGTCAACCGTTTTTCAAAAGTATTTGCTCCAAATGCTTGGTTACTTTTCATCACTCCTAAAAGCTGATCTCTATAAAAAAATCACTCAGTACAGTCCTGGTGTTTGGGAACAAACTGTTTGCTTTATCATCATCTAAGAGAATTTAATGACTGAGCAGTCTCTTGCTCTTACAATTGCTCCTAAGACTCTACAGTTCAGTGTCTTCTCAGAGGCAAATAAAAAAGAGGTTAAACAAACTATGTGTAAAATGGTCCTGGTGCCTTTTTTATTGCCAGAAGTAGGCAACTGTAAGTTTTGGGGTTTTTCTTTAAATATGTTGAGCAAGATAGACCTGGTTCTTCGAACTATTAGACCATGGCTACTTTCTTCACATCCTTTCAAATCCCCTGAAATTTACCTAGTGTGAAAGTGGAGGAAGGAAGTGAAAAGTTTGAATATTTCTAGGGATCAATACGTGTGTCTCATTTTGTAATTTAGAACGTTGCATAAGCTACGGCAAAGATCAATCTTGATAACATGACAAAAAAAAGTGGAGTAGCTCTTTTTATTCTTCATTTGAGGAAGACTATCTATTCTTTTTCCTTTTCTACCTTTCAACAGATCCCATGGTTTACAGAGTGAAATACAAAAAGCTGCAGAGAAAACTGTTGTGGCTCTTCAGTAGAATCTAGGCTAAAACATATGGTTAAACACAGCATAGACCAGTTACTAATGGAGAGGGTAAATCTTAATATTTTTTTCCTAATGATTAGTTTTTCTTTTTTTTTTTCAATATTTTAATGTCTCCTGCTGTGTAATACAGGTGCTGGTCATGATACTAAAATGCAGTATTAAACGTGAAAACTGCTTTTGTTGCCACAAAAGCCTAAGTCTGTGAATTGGTGACGTTTTTTGAAGGAAAACATGCTTTTGTGAGTCCTTGCAGGGTAAAGACAAACCAGTACTTGGTACTAGGCTGAATGTTGATCTTGTCTCAGGTTTTCCTCCATCCACTGGGAGGATCTTAACTGGAAGGCAGCCCAGCTGTTTGCTGGGATGGACAGGCATGGGCAGGGGCCCCCATGGCACAGAGCCCTGCCCTGCCCTGCCCCAGGAGCACAAGTGCTGCCAGGGGCTGCTCTGGGCTCTGAGCTCTGAGGGATCCTGTGTGAGGCACCAGCCCCAGCCAAACCACCCACTCCTTCTGCTTGGAGCCCTTCAGCAGCAGCCCAATGTCCCCAGGCTGTGGCATTGCCACCCCTCTTCCACCCCAGCCTGGCATTGCTGCCCTGTGCTGCTCCTGCCCTGGCAGCCCCCAGAGAAAGCCCAGAGGGGAGAAATGGGCACCACATCTTCTGACCTACAGCCAGAACATCCCTCCTTGTGTCCATCTCTTACCCTGTCCTGCCCACAGTTCCCCAAAGTCTTGGAGCAGCAAGAGCCCAAAGCTCTGGAGGCTTCCTGGATTCAGGAAAGGAATTTTTCCTGCAGGAAAATTCCTACTCTGATATTTTCTTTGATTTAAATAATGACAGGTTCATTTCTTTGCACATGAAGTAGTGATTTTGGAACACTTTCAAACAGAAGTTGTTGGCTTTTTCCTTTCCTGGAAGAACTTCCTCAGTATTAGCATTAGTCATTTTTATAAATGTAAAATAAGCCACAGAATGTTGCTCTATCCTATACTCATTTTTTAAAAATTCTACAAACCAACCAACTGCTGTTATTATAAAGTGGTTTTTTGCAGTATGACCTTTACCTCCTAACTTGGTGACAAGATAAAGGAAGCTAAATTTTTGACCTGTATTTCTGTGCATATTGTTTTCCTTTTCTTGGTAATATAACACCCCTAACAGTAATAGGGTTTGTGATTACATTTTGAGACTCTCCATCTGTTATACTGCCTTCCATTTCTATTAAAAATATATATTTTGGATGAGTTTTATAGCTTAGCAATGAAACGGTCTCAAAACAGCTTTTTGTTTTTCTTTTTACAAAATGTTTAACTTGAGAATTGCACTTTTCTTAACCATATATCTAAAATAATATAATAATTATTTAACAGCTTGAGTGCAGAAAAAATACCATTTTCTAAGTGCTAGAATTTTAAAACAAGTCTAAACTCAGAAATCAGGTTCAATTCTCAAGTAAACAAGGTTATCGAAACATACAGATCTTATTTTTAGTACTCCTCACAGCTGACAGTGTTCAGTGTTGAGTGGTTAATATTTCACATCAATGTCCATGGTGCAAAAAATACAGAACAATTTCATATTACAAGTAATTCCACAAATTCTTTTCACAGAACTCTAGCAAAAACATTTCCACTGAGTGAGTTTCCACAGTTTCCGTTTCCTTAGTTTTCTAACATGAAATTTTTTCTTGTTTATACAGAAACAAATCAGACTTTCAGATATCCTTTGAATTTTTTTTAAAAAAAAAGCCTCTCTGAAATATCTGATTTTCAGTAAGGTCAGTTCTGAAGGTTGCACAACATACAATTTACATAATTTACATTATGTAAATTGGTTGAATTCAAACAAAAATTAATAGTTTTTGAAAAGGATATACATGAGCAGATAGTTATATATATATATAAAAAATGTATGTAGGTAAATAAGCTTAAATATATAAAGAAATATATACCCACATAGGATCTGGTAATTAATAATTAGTCTCCTATTTCCAAGTAATGTGAATATGAATTTTAAATTTGAATATGCATTTTATGCTCTGTGTTTTTCAAGGACAGATGGCTGAAATAGTTCAGCTTAATTTACAATTGAGCCAAAACCCCAAAAACATGTAAGAGTAGAAATGTGATGAATAGATGAGCAAAACTGCCTTTCAGGTGTTTACTGGAGAGAGCTCACAGGGAGGTAGAATGAGGTTTGATCTTGTTTTATGGTATGGTGAGTACAATATTCAGGAAAACAATAATTTGCATTTAGTTAGCATCTGAGGTAAATGTAGTCATTATTGTCTTTTTCTCAGATGAGCAAATGCAGAATTTAGCTCACTGCCCATTGTTAGGGAAGAGATGTCAGGCGCAGCTGGCAGCAGCTGCTCTGTCACCTGAGCTCAGGGCAGGAGCCTGGCTGCCCCTGCTGCACCTCCCTGACAGACAGAGCCTGTTCTGCACAGGCTCTCAGACAACTGCAAGCAAAGCTGGGGGTTTGTTTATCAGCCACACACTTTGTACAAAGAGGAGCCGTACGAGGCTCTCAAGCAGGTTCCATGTGAATTCCTTCTGTGTTTGAAGGCTCACAAATGTGCTCCATCCTCCACGCCACATTTATCAGCTGTTATTCCTTTAGGATCAACCTGATCTCAGAGAAGTACCCGTGTTAAGATCCGTTTTGCTGTGCCCAGCTTTTCCTTACCACTAACTGTTCTCTCTCTCCATGGCCCTCCACACATTATGGTCTTCAATCCAGAGGGTCCAAGTGGCTCCACAAAATGCAGCAGGAACCTGGGCACCTTGTTCAGGGCACAGTAGATGCCTAACTGTTATGTGCTGTCGTTTTCACAGTTGTTGCACACAAGTGCATTGGTGGATCTAGCTGCTCATGATTAATTTAGCTTTACTCCGCTGCTTATTTAATAAAGATTTTATTATGAACAGAAGAAATCAGATTTAGAAATTAAGCTGCTTCCTACAACAATGTGTGTGTATAGAAAAAAATTCTGGAGACAAAACTGGGCAAAGAAAAAAAGTAATGTCCTTATAGTCAGCATATGCACACTGTACAGCCCATTTTCCCATTTCTCTTTTGACCATTAAAACATTTCAATGAATTATACATAGAGCAGTGAAATCATTTTAGCATTTCCAGTGGAACTAGCCCTCCAGCAAAGAACAGCAATGGAGCTTCTCTCCTTTCATAGCCTTGCATAAAAACAATCAAGACAGGAATGCTTAGTAATGTGGAATACACAGAGTGTAGCTCCATACGTATTCAGTTCAGATTTTAAGAAGAGAAAAGTGAATGTATGTTTGCAAATAAACTCGGTTCAATATGAAAATAAACTAATAGCACAGATGAACTTTCAGTCATTAGTGCCAAATGAGGATACCTTTAAATTGTAAGTTTCAATTCATTTGCATAGATCAAAAACAAAGGAAGTTAATTGTTGCTATAAACCAAGCAGGCACTCCCAACAGCTTTTCCCTTTCAGCTGGTTAAGCCTGAGCAGACTGCACAGTCATTGAGCAGAACCTTGGGGAAGGCACTGCTGGCACTTTGTGTGGCACATGGACCCTCAGGGGCAGGTATAGCTCGGGGAACTCCTCCACCCCTGCCCTGTGCTCACAGAGGCACTGCTCAGGAAGGCAGAAAGGAGCAGGACAGCGGGACAGGAGTCATTCCTCTCCTGTGTTTGCTCAGGAAAGCATTCCAGCTCCAAATGACACTTAAGCACGTGTTTAAGTTCTAGCGGGATATAATAAGGAACAGGAAATGTATGCTTAAGTGTTTTCCTGAATAGAGTCCAAAACTGAGTAGGTCATGGGTGAAATCTTTCCCTGCTATGCTGTTCTGCCTGCATCACTACTTGCAGCTGCCTCCCCAAGGCAGAGAATTGTCCTCCTATGTCTCCAATAAAATGCTATCATTTCCAGGCTTTCTCTGAGACATGAAGGAAGACTGAATTTCATCCAAAAATGAGGCTGAGAGAAGTTTCAACCAAAGAAAATAAATTACAGTGTTAGATAAGGTTAATCCTTTTTCATCCTTTTAGTGGTGGCCACTTGCCTGAGTGGCTCTACCTTCAGCACAAAGAATGATGGAGCTGAGCATTCACTTGCATGTTATATTCTTAAGAGATTGCATTTAGCTAACATCTCCCTCTTATTTCCATTTGTAAAAACTCTTTGGGTTATTCAGGTTATTAATAGACAAGCCATTTTGGGACTCTTGATTTACAAAATCTCTTACCCTGACTACATACAATTCACATAATGCACTGTGTGGCACGAGCCTTCTGTGACATGGATCAGTTAGGGAGCAGCAGGTCACTATGAAAACATTATTTCAGTGTCACAGACCTGGCTCTTTAAAATCTTTCATTGATTTTTCAAATGAGGAATAAAAGTGAGGAATTTAAGGGAGGAGATCTTTAAAAAATAGCAGCAGACTTCCACACACATACCATTGTACAATTAATTGTTTTAATTAAAAGGGTCATAATTACAGTCTTGTTTGCCCATGCTGTTTTTGGAGAAAGGAATAATGAAGTACGATTTCGTTTTCTGATCACCCATCTCCCAAATAATCTTAAACCCTTTCAGAGTATTTTTGGCTGCAGCTGTCATTAAATAAGCAGAACTGAAACATGGCTGTTTATCACAGCATGTATGCTTCCATTTACTGCAACATTTGTAATATTTCTCATTCTCAAAAATGAAACAATAAACACTGACATATATTTACCTACTTTCAATGACCTAATGTCCAGGTTTCTGTGTCCTCTGTCTCTTGGTTGTGCTCTGCAATGTTTCACCCCCACAATCTCTGCAGTTAACATACAACACAAAGGTTCAAAATGTATTGGTGTGTTAGATCACTGCACTATAACTACCATTTGTCTTACACTGTAAGCAAGGGAGAAAATAGAAAGGATTAAACAACTATTTTCTTCAAAGATCCTGCAATGTTTTCTGGAAAAACTGGCAAAATTACCCATGCCCATAACGATCAAATGCTATACTTATTTGATCAAAATAATTATAGGAAAACATGACATTTAAAGTTGAAATTGTTTCAAGAACCATTTTCAAAAAGTATTATATTAAAGACAAATCAATACTCTTTCTACTGTCTTCAGGCAAGATCTTCAAAACCTGAGATAATTGAGTATTTGAAGAACCACAAATCACGTATTGATCTGAAGAATTTAGATACAGCACTGAAGAGAATGTGTTCCTATAACAAACTGCCATGTGTTGACACTACTGCTGCCTCTTTTTATTTTTCTCAGCAATTTTAAGGCTCATCTAGTAGCTACCGAATTGTGCAGCCAGTGGCATTGATAATGCTGTGAAAGTCAGAACCTTCATAAACTTATTTTCCATATAGTCTTGTCAATGTACACACACAGTAAAAATGAAGACTGGCTAATGTGTTATCCACTGAATTAAGGCATAACAGGACATATCGTAGAGATCTGTGGCAGCTTCCCTTAGAACTGTCCAAAGGTGAGAGGAGGAAAACAAAAAATAAAAAGAGAATTGCATTGCAGTGAACAGCCTTACTCTTGGCCTTCTGTGGCACAGTAGGGTTTTTTTAACATGTGAGTTTACTTCTATACATACATATCTAAAATCCTGCCACTTCACTTATCATTTTACTGCTGCTTTTCATTTTTGCCAAAGCATAAATAATTTTCAAATTATTCATTAACTTTACTGAACATATATTCAGGGGTTAAAGAGGGCTTAACAGATTATTCTATATTTTAGATAAATAATGTATCCTATAAAACGGATTTTTAAAACCTCATTTGAAAAAACCAAAACAAAACAACATAATCTCCTCATAAAGGCAGGAAGCCAAACAAGAAAAATACATTAACAGGGCCTTAGGGATATGCAAGAAAACTTTGAAGAAATGTCAACCAGAAACAGAAAATGTGATGAAAAACCCCAAATGAAGTCTGGCTAGCGGTCCAGGTTTCTCAGTCTCCTGAAGTCCTTGAGTTTTCTGGACCCTTGTTTCCTCTGTTTCACATTCACACTTGGAAAAGTGGAAACATTCCTCACTTTTCTGTAGTTCACAACAAGCCATCAAGGCTCAGCTGTACAGGGTCTTCTCCAAGAACTGCCTTTCCTGGAGGAAAGGTGATGCTCTCTCCAGGATCTGAGATCTCCTCTGATCTCCAGGTGATCAGAGCTCTAAAGCTGCAGTGGGAGATCTGTTACCTCTCCACGTCCACAAAGCATTTTCCAACAGGAAGGTGTTACATGGTGTAAATAAGGAGGTAATTTGGGGGCTAAAATTATTTTTTATTATAAAATAGTCTTTATTGTAAAAGTGTCACAGATATCCTGAATTTTACCTACATTAGAAGTTTATTCCTAAATTTTCCTCTGTGACCCAAAAAGTCCAGAACAAAAAAAGTTCAAGTCTAGAATGTAATACGTGTGATTTCCATTCTTGATGTCCTGTTGTGTTGCATTGCCCACACTGCTGTATACCATGTAGAATTCCATTAGCACTTAATATTTTATAATATTTGTTTTCAAAAGAAGATTTTGATGTGTCGTATGTAGCATATGATTCTGTTCTTGATTACCCAAAACAGATTGATACTGCCATAAATAAAACCCTGGTGGTCACTTCACTACTACTGAAAAATTTTTAAAAAACTAACTCCAAATAAACAACCCAAATACATACCTCAGTCTTTTACTTCCACATACAGTGAAAAATTATATTAGAAAGGAAGTGTTTGCAAGACTGAAAGTGGATGCAGGGCTGCAGATACTTAAAACTACATTCTTTCAAGCATGGTGTCACAATTTTTTTATAATCATTTATAACTTTTTTAAAAAAAATTTATTTAAATCACTATTTAAAAGGCAAGCATTTTTTTGTTCATAGTCATTAAATATTCATGCCACTGAAAATGACAATTTTATCCAATTGTTATAAAATATTTCCCTTACATGAAAAATTGGCTACTAAGAACTCAAAGTTATTCATAGTTTTGAGGAACTGTCCCTCATTGTAATCTTTTGCCTCAAATGCATTGTCCACTCCCATCAGACTGATTTTATTGAACAAAGACTGACCATGGAGATGTCATTAGACAATCTGATAATATTCTAGAAGGTTGTCCCCTGGAACTGCTTAGCTCATAAATTTTAAGGGCAAAGCCTGATAGAACATCAGAAACTTATAAAGGAGAATTCAAATAAGTTTGTGAATAAACTACCATGGCATAGTAATAGGTATGTAGTAGGAGGATCAAACCACCTAATGTTAGATGCATTTTTCTCTCAGGTGCAGTGTCAGATAAAACAGAGTACTGTGGAAATTCTGTGAACCCATGGCGGAATAAGTAAAATTTCCAAAATTTAACTGATATTCTGAATGCCTGTATGGAACACTCTATATTTAGTATAATAGTCAGATTTATTATCAATTTCTTATGTGTTGGGGCTTGGATAAGCAAACATGAATCTTAACAAAAGTGCAACAAAAGTTGTTTAAACAGATTTTGTTTACAATTTGGTCACTCAGAACTATTCTCTCTCCTTAAAAACTTAATGCTTGTATGACGTGGTAGTAGTTTGCAACTATTTTTTTAGATATTTAGAGAGTGTTAATAGAGGTTTTTCATAGTAAATTGGAAAGATAGTGCTTAAGACACCATGGATGGGGAGAAGGGAAATGCAAACTTTCTTTTGTCTGTAAAAAAATATACTGTTTTTTGAGATGATAAAAGTCATGGGATTCAGTCAACAGGGTGAGGACTAGAACTCAGATTGTGACATATAGGAAAAAATTCCCACATCTCAGGTGTAGTCTGGATTCCCCTGGACAGAACCTTCATTCACCTTCTATAGACACTGAGATGCAAAAGGTTTTAATCTTGTGAGCCTGTGGGGTGTTCTGTATTTAAGATCTGGGCTTTGAGGATGCCTTATTGTTCTCTGAGAACCACTGTCAGGAGATCTTTCATCTCCCAAAAGTTTTCTTTGGTCATCATTAGGAGTTTATTAATACTAGACTTATGCACACCAACATCTCACAGAGCTACATATCTCTGAGCAAAGGAAGGCTTTCCTCTCCAACCAGCATGGGCACAGCAGTTTTGACCATTAGAGACAGAACAGACACAACCCAGCTGCACTGAGTCCCTCTGCTCATCCACCTCATGCAGGCTAGGATCACCATCATCCTTAAAGTAGGGGACTTGAAGGATATTTTTCTATGGCATGTCAGTTTTTGTGAGTTTTTTTGTTGTTGTTTTTTGGTGATTTTTGGGGGGTTTTGGTTTTTTGGTTTTCTTTTCTTTGGTTTTTTTTTTTT
>VWYO01009380.1:1499764-1522203 GCA_013400275.1 Rhadina sibilatrix | reverse complement strand
TTTTTTGTAACCAGCATTGCTACCACGGTATTTACAATTCTCTCCATCCTTTCCAGCACCACAATTTTTTGGGTTTTTTTTTTCTGTGTAACACAGAGCAACAGTGTGAATCCTGCAGTGCAGATACACACGGGATCCCTGAACCAGGGTAATTTATTCCTGCCCTCCACGGACCACATTAAGCAAGGAAGCTGTCTGATGATGTGGGAACAGTTGTAGCGACTGGATGTATCATACAGTTCAAAAGAAACTGAAATGCCAACATAATGGATAATTGTAACAATGTCTAACCATCGGGGGAAATACGTTCTGACAGAAGGCAGATGATATTTGGAATTATATTATTCCATAGCAAGACAGGAGTTCCTATTCTTAAAGAGAGCAGCAAATAAGAATGTATACAAAATATGTGATTTCACTAAGGCATGATTCAAAATGGCCCGAAAGAGGAATGAAAACCACAGACTACAGCAGAGGGATTTTATATATATTTTTGGCAAAAAGGACCATGCCTGTACCATTTTGGTTGGATATGAAAATAATAAGAATGTTTCTAAAAGTTAAATGTTTGGGGCTTTTTTTATTAATTTAAAACCTATATTTTCATGAAACCTACAGAAATATTTTTTGATTCTGCTTAAATTAATCTAGATTTTAAAAATTTCTGCCTGACCTAAGCTTGATTTCCCCACTATTTTTTTCTACTTCTTTGGGTTTTTGTTGTTGTTGGTTTGGGGTTTTGTTTTGTTTAGGCATTTGTATTTACACAGTTGTAGGTAATTTTTTTGCTTTCGTAGTCGAGTTTTAGCAATTATAGCTCTATAAGCAGTAAAACATAGAAAATAAAGGAAAGCAAAAAATAATTGAAGAACAGTCTTCATCTCTCTTCAAAGAGCATTACTATGCCACTCTACCTCTGGTTTATTTTTATAATTGTAGCAGTCACTCCAAAAAGAATAATTTCTGTTTTAAGGTGCCTCAGTGCTGTGTAGTTGATACTGAGTCTGTTTTTAATGTAAAGGAGATAAAACTATCAATCTCTATCTAATGTGTGATCCTGTACAGCTCTGCTTATGCACACCTTCTCAAATGCTATTAATATCAGTTCAACGTCACAGAAAAAATTTTCATGTCACAAACTGGTCTGAACTAAGTTATATTCGCTATTCTATTTTACTCTTCTTATCATAGGTCATTTTCATTATGCACATCAACATTCAATTATTTATCATCAAAAATTGTTAAAAATATTTAAAATAATGCTTATGTTTTGGCCTTTCTTATTCTTTTTTTCATTATCTGCAATATTTTGACTAATGTTTCTGATTATAGTAGAATAAATGACTCTAAAAAAATATTTTGTACAAAATAAAAAAGAATCCGAGCATTTCTGATCTGAAAGCTTTTCAAATTTCTCACTATTTTCAATACATATTTTTACTGTTGGTAAGCAGCAGCTGTTTTTGACTGAATCTCAGAAGTCACTGTCACCAAGCAATCATCCTGCATAAGCTGCGAGAGTAGTCGGAGTTTTGTTTCTTCTTGCACAAAAATAGTCCATAAAATTTCAGTCTAACTATTTTAGACTAAGAATGATAAAAATAAGAAAAAAAGGTTCAGTTGATGAACAGGGTATCATTAATAGTGAGAACACATGTTCTGGGAGCTTAATGGTAATTGTAGTAAGGAAAGGATTTCTCAAGAATATTTTCCCATGTACAAATGGCAAGGAGACAGGCAGAGACAACAAAGAAGGCATCCTTTGTCAATACTAGAATTCTCTTTTCTATTAAAAAGTACATCATTTTTTATGAAATCTCTAATGTTACACTTAATTATGTGAGTGTACAGAGTAAATGACAATGATGCAGCTCACAATAGAAAACATCAGTTGGTTTGGACCATAAATACCTGAGATATGAAACAAGTATAAAAACCCCTCTAAATAGTTTTGAACCTAGAATAATTAGGATTAAATGTTTATGCTGCTTTAAGGTAACTGATGGATCTTCATCTGATGTATATTAATGTCATCAGCAAATGATTTTCAATTACAAAGGAAACATTGGATTGTTGAAGTTGCTATTTAAAAACTACACAAATAGAATATTAAAGACAAAGTTATAAATTCTATGGAGTTCTGTTTAAGCTCTTCCTGGATTTTATAAGTTCTGAAAGTTAAATATTGGCTTTCCGGGCAGGTTTTCCAAGTTCTCATGACTCTAATTCTTCTTTGCGTTAATATTTTGGTTTGTGGTTTACCATACTTATTACTGCCAACTCCCTACAACTATTTTCCAAAATGTTTTCTTCTGAGGATATGAAAGGTTTCAATTTCACAAATTCTAGAGAAAATATGCTAAAAAGGCAACAAGGTTGATAAGCACAGTTACCCATACAAATCATCAAAATGATTCTAAGGAAAGATACAGAATGATAAATCTCAGAGAATATATCAATAGATACAGAATAACATGATTGAATTTAAAAATATTCTTCATGATCTTGTCTGTAATTGCAATCTCTCCAGCTCTGACTGTATATCAGAAAACTGCAGCAAGGTTATCCTAAATAAAATCACTTTTTAAAAAGATGCTATGGGTTAAATTCAAAATTTCTTATAGTCCCTATGTATTTACAGAAGTCATGATACTTTTGTTCTAAATTAAAGGGGAAAAAATGGACAATATTGGGATTAATTAGCCTTTCTTGTTTTCTGTGTGATATCTGGAAAAAAAAGGAACTCATTTAGCAGAAATGGAAGGGGGAACTTAGAAGGGATATTTTGAAAAATGTATTCTGGAAGGAATATAAATATGCTTTAATCCCAAATCTTTTGCTAAAGCAGGCTGGCTACAACAACATAAAAGTTAATGCAGAGATGATTTTGGTTCCTGTCTCTGTCTTTTAAGAGTTCCTGTAAACATTTCCATACATTCTTGTATTTTTGTGCCAGTGTTCTGATGTTGGTCAGATATCTGTCATGTTTAGATCTTGGTTTTCTTCTTCTCTGACTCAATGCATATTCTGCTCTATTTGAAATCACTCTTTGAGTCCAAAAAGAAATCTATGTAAACCAGAACAGGGTCAGAAAAAAGTGCTGAATTCCCTTCCCAGCTGATATCTGGCCCTGAGTGATGCCACAGAATTCAACTTCATGTACATTAGTTTTGTACATAAAAGATCAGCTTTGCTTTCATAAGAAATATTAAGTGACCCAGAAAAAGAAGTTTAAATGACAGTATTCTGAACAAATTAGCAAAAGCAGAGAAAAACAAATTCTTCAAATATTGTTTTTGCAATGAAACTTGCAAAAAAATGCTATGTCTTGTGAGGAAAGCAGTTTGTACAGGAGATTCTTTTTTCATGATCTTAGTTTATAATCAGATAAAATATGACTTAGAAGAATATACCTCATAAAATTCCTGGAGTGACTAAAATTCTTTATTCCTCTTCAGAAAGAAGGTAAAGGCAAATACCTTCAGTATTTTTGCAGCTTTTTTTTCTCACAGATCTTTGTGAGTCAAGCATAATACTTTCACACAGCACAGGAAAGTGCTAGTCAGCATACTCTGTATTGTAAATAACTTAAAATGAGAAGTGAATCAAACAGGATTATTTTTCACTAACTTCTATGAGCATTCAATTGGTCGTGAATGCTAGAAATCAGAGAGACCAAATGTATGTTTTCTGGTTCAGTGACTTCACTTTACAGAATTACTTTCCTATCAAAAGGGGAAATGGTCAAGTTGACTCAGAAAATACTACGGGAAATAAAGTTAAAAAGAAGCAATTCTTTTGTCAGCTGGACTTCTGGACAGCAGTAAAGACAGTCATTCTTATCTTCAGTTTGTGTGCTAATCTTCACTAGGCTGACCTTGAGATGAGCTCAGCTGGTTTAATTGAACCCACGCCAAGGTTGTGGGTTCAGCCTTGTATGGGCCATTCACTCAAGAGCTGGACTTGATAATCCTTCTGGGGCCAGAATAGTCTCAGAATATTCTGTGTTTCTGTGATCAACTCATGAACAGTAGTGACTTCTTCACTGTGAGATTTTTAATTATTTGTGAGTGGTGACATGGGGCTAGACTTAGACCTTCATCCTTCATAAAGCAGCAAAGAGGGACTTGGACACATTGTAGAGGTAGTCTCAAGAAGAGTTTTGGAAGTTAATCATGTGAATCTACGTCTGAGTTCTGGGAAACAGTGGTTTGTAGCTGGGTTATACTGCCAATAAATTACTTTTTCTCTACCTCTTCCCTCTCTCAGTTGGACAGTGTGGTCAGCCAGCCGTAGGAGTGGAACTGCACCTCTCTCCACTCACTCTTATCTTCCTTCCTCTCCCAACCCACACTTAATGACTGTACTCCAAGAGGTTGTCACAAGAGTAGAAAGGAAATTCTTCCATTTTACAATCCCCTTTAAAAAGATGCTTAATTAAATTCACAGCACAGCCTGTGAGGCCTCTTTCAATTTTAATATTGGCAAGGACGTGAAATAATATCTTTGTTCCACACGTTTTAACCTTTTATTCCTTCCTGGTGCCAAAATGCAAAGTTTAAAATGGTGTGCAGTGGCATGCAGCTGTGAAAACAGAGTGATTTCTGGACATGATTACATTGAAAACCAAATTTGTTATCTACTCTCAAAGGTGAATATTCAGTGCATATTTTTTCCCTTACCCACTTAACCTCTGAAATGTAATACATTTACAGGAAAAAATTCCAATCATTTAGCATCTACTGCCTCTATTCCTTTGTGTGCTTTTCCACATCCCCAGTGATCAATGCTAAGCATTTTATCAGATTCAAGACTGTAATAAACAGTGGAAATAGAGTGGGTTCATCTTATCTTATCCTAGTCTCATTTACACTGAGTAGGATAAGTTAAGCTGTGCCTAATGTAATGAATCTATTCTCATCAAAATATTTAGACTTTAATTTTTATGTCATTACAAGAGTATTCTGTGCAGTTCTGAGACAGAATCAATTTGGCAGGAGTTTTTGCATCATGATTTTCTGTCACAGTGTCTGGGTGGGAAATAAAATATACATCTGAGCATTGTGGTCCAACCCTATTCTGTAATTTTGTTGACTATGTTTGTAGATATATTTTCATCAGAACTCCCTGAAGAAGTATGTTCATTTTTGTCATTTTTTCATGGTTTAGTGGGATCAGTAAAAATGAGCCACATACCTGGAAAGACATTTAAATATCCCTAAGATAAACAAGTTCAATTTTGAAATTGTAATTCAATGTTCAAAACAGATGATGACTAAACACTTTTACTAATTGCATAACTATGTATCATTTAAATAATCATATAAATACAGTTGATTAAGAATGACTGATCTTTAAGAAAGCAATCAAAGTAACACAACCAAAACAACACTGAAAGAAAGGAGGTAAAATGTTGCATTGCCACAAGGAGTTTCCAAATGTGCTTACATGCATGGATTTAAGCACTGCAAATCTAAATGTAAGAATAAGCACATAAATAATTCCTGCTGATTGCAGCAGAAGTGCCCATCTAGGGAAGGCAAATGGATTCTACCTTATGTCAGCTATTCAAATCAGTGGTGAGAAGCTTTGCTTATACCAGTTCCAATAATAAATACACTGAGCTCAGTCCCCAGGAATTTCCTCCAAACCACACAATGGAAAGTTTTATATCTCCTTTATGTCCATGCAAGTCCCCTGATGTCTTGCAGAGGTAAAGATGTAAATGTCCCTGAATAATTGAATTTGTTTTGAATAGAAAGTAAAGTCAGCATACAAAAGAAGGCATAAATGGCCAGGACTGCTCAGTGCATCCCTCAGTCTACTATAGTCTTCCTCTTACTAAGATACTTAGACCATGAAAAAGGTACAGACCTGGGTCTACAATAAATAATTTCATGAAGGTATTTCGTGTCTTTTCAGCCTTTTCAATATGACTTTTAAAGGGGTTTTTTTGCACTGTTATAATAATAATATATAAAACATTATAAATGCTCCACCAGAGCCATGGATGCATGCTGTAATTAAACAATGGCCTTTGAAAATATTCTATAGTTTGCACCTCACAAGAAAGGATAATAAATATATAAGTGGATGAAGTGAACACCAAACAGAAGCCGCATTAATTTTTAAATTTTTTTTGCATCAAACAGAGCTTCAACACTAACGTTAAAGCAATAGGGGGGAGAAGGGAATGAATTATTTCCATCTTCCAGAAGTTGCTTGATTTCTTGGATTTCAGTCTGGGGATCCTTTATAACTCATATTTTTATATTAAAAATATAGAGAATTTGAGTATCTTCTCAAACTTGAATGAAATTCTGATACCATCAAAACAACTCTATGATATCTGTCACACCCTTATAAAGTCCAGAGTTTAGTCCAATTGTTTTAATCTTAAACCACCTTAAGACATTGATTTTTTTAAAACCTAATGTTATGAAAATAACAATGTGTAATCAAAGCTGACTAATTTCAGATGACTTTGGTTTTCCTATCAATCTATGTGGATTTTCAAAAGCACGTATGTGAGGAAGGAGTGCATGGAAGTCATTAAAAAAATTATGCTAAGGTTCAGCAGCAAAACCCTGATATTAAAATTAGGAATCCTGTTTGCATGTCAATGCTGAAAGTCTCTTTCAGATTTTCCCATATCCTGACTGCCTACAGTAGCTCATGAACACTGTGGCAGAGCTTCCTCTCAGCTCCTTTGTCAGCAGCTGAACCCTGGGGCTGTGATTTTTCCCAGAAGTGTTGTTTGGGGCATTAAGTTGCTACATAGGTGCCACATTCTCTTTCCCCAGTGCACCAGAACTTTTACTGCTGCCAGTTGTGACCCTTTAGCTTTGGAGAGATGTGCTGAGTGCCTGGACACAGATGTGGTTGAGCAAACAATATGCCATGTATGGCTCTATAAGTCTCTCACAAGAAGTTAAGATTTTTTTTTTTTTTAAGTGAAACTATATATGTATATATATGTGCATTTTGAAAACTTGAGTTTAATATTTTTATTACCCTTCTTCCTTAATATGTCACCCTTTCAAAAGCAAAATGGTACCATTACACTACCAAACATAATTAAAAAATAATACTGGCAATAATGAGGTAGTACATGAGTAAATGTAGTAATAACACAAATACTTACTCTTTGTGTGGAATATACTCAGACAAATTACTGGTTTGTGCTCAGAAACACATATCTTCCAAATAATTTCGTTATCTAAGTTCTTCATAATTACATTTAATGATTCTATTCTTTTATCATAGTGCAGGATTTAAATAATAAAAGAATACTAATAGACTGTAATTATTGTAATCTATCTGTAGATATTAAGAACATTTTTGAGAGAAAAGAATGTTTTAGTTACTGGTAATACAGTGTTACTGCTGAGCTCCATTCATATTCCTCCTCCCTAATTAGGATTATAGTGCTCAAGAGTTTCTTCTTAACTTCAGCAGCTAAAGATTGAGGATGAGAGTAACGTGCACACAAAGTGCAGCACAAGCTCTGGTGTTGCAACAATCCCCATGCCTGATCTTGGGCTCTGTTTAGCTAACTTTGAGATTCTGAGGTAGAGAACTAAAGAACAAAAGATTTAAAGCACTCCAGAAAGCAAATCCTTACTTGGCTTGTCAAACTATACACACTTGTTTTACAATTTATCACAGCTGGTATTCCTGACCTGACTTCAGGCATTAGAAATCAAGAGCAGTCGTCTTCTTACCTTAGCATGCTAGCCCATAGAGGTATTTTGATGTTTCCTTTGAAATCATATCTTATCCAAAAATAATAAGTACCAATGTGTCCTGTCTTTTTCCTTAACATTTTAAATGCTGAATTTTTTTTTTTTTTTTTTGTATTTTTCATCTCAAGTCACTTGATTTTCTATCCGCACTAAATCCACCCCCTAAACTCCAGTGGTTTCAAACAAATTAAAATCAACATAAATGCAAATTATATGTTATTGATATAAATGTTAACCTCAGAAAAATGGGTTACAGCACATTTCAAAACAAAATTTTATAAGACACTGCCTGTGACTTTTCAAACATTTTGAGTGTTGTGAATCGTTTCTTCTATTGGTTGAAGGCTTAAAAAACAAGTGATAATTTGAACTGTGTCAGGGACAATCCAGTTAATTATTTTACTTAAGAAGCTCTGTGGGAAAATTAACTGCCAGATAGCAAAAGGGGCTGCTGGTGCACGTTTGTTTGCATCAGAATCAGTCCTCAGAGGTGGCCACTGACACATGACCTATAAACAATAGGCACTAGAACCTACTCTTGAACAAGGGTCTGAACTAACAGCCCAGTAAGATTTTTCATTAAAAATTTAGATAACATAAAAATACTGACAGTTCCTCTCCCCAAAGGAACCTCAGTACGAGGCCTGCATCTATAATTCAAACATTAGAATGTAATCACAAAAATGCATATTTTACATGTATTACATATGTAGATAATAGTATATATTTGATGTATAAAATATAGAGAGAAGATAAATAATACATCATAATATGGTACAATCACACCATTCAGAAATTCTGGGCACCATGGCTTGGTATTTGAGTCAGTCTCCAGAGCTGATACTTGCTTGCAATTCACTGATGCTGTTTAATGTTCACTCTAATCTGACCATTTATTATTAGGGAAACAAATCCAAAATGTTTTTCCTATTTAATATTTCAGCCATATTCCCTAAGATCTGTTAATTACCTTCTACAGTATTTCCTTAAGGTCAAGTATTTTAGGACTTGGTTATCTGAGACAAAAGTCAAAAATCCTGTTAAAATCTGAGGCACTGTCAAAGAATCATCTCTCATAAATAGGGATGTTTCACTTCTAGAGATTCAAAGCATAATGAAAACAAAAATAATATTGTTTGGTACAGTCTTATTCTAGACTGGGTGGTATTATGAACATAGAAATGGCAGTACAAATAATAATAGCATGTGTGTACAATCAGTATTAAGTTAATTTATGACCACAATTTTAACTGTTCCAGATCTGTATAAATAAAGTATTTCAATTTTGTTCAGTGATTTTTTTTTTTGAAATAACAAGTTTATTCAAATTAATTTGCATAAATAAGAAATAAAAACTTAATCCATGCTCTAGCAAATTTCATTCTAATAGACATAATGAGGATTAATGTGATTCAATTAGGTTATATCACTTTAACTATGTAGCAGTAGGTACAAACTCTTCACCATTAGTGACTTAGAAATGGAAACCAATGACTCCATCCCTTCAATTTCTCATTGATATCTACTGTAAGTAGATTTGTAATACAAATGAGAGAGAGTAAGGAAAGGTTTGTCCTTAGTAAACTTGACTTTTCAACCGTCTCCCCCCTCCCCCACTTCACAGTGCTGTGGTCTGAATCTGAGACATCAAACTGATGTTCCAGAAATACTCTACAGACAAAAACATCTTAAATTTTACTAGTTTCCCTTAAAAAAGAAAAAAAAAAGTATTCTAATTTCATTTTTCTCATGATGTGTTTCCTCCTTCATGCAAACCCTTCATTTGGTACCCTAAGATTCAGGAACCTGCTGTTACTCCAGCAATTACTGACCTCAGTGCTGTTCATTTCCAGACAAGAAAGCTGCTGAGAAAAAATTTCCTAAAATGGGTGGCATGGGGATTAAAATAAATTATCATGATGGAATTTGTACTCTGCTGTAGATTATCAGTATTCCTAAATGAGCATTAGCATAAAGAGTTGATGTGAAGCCTTTCCACAAAATAATTTAGGCCTGTAATAAATATTCAACACACTGGGCTTTAAAATGGTTCCATCTCAGGGGAACAAGCTGGCTCTTGCTTTAGCATCAATACACCAGTTGGCAGCCATAAAGTGAAAATGATACTTCACTTCAAAAGTTGTTTCTTCCTTAGAGAAAAACTGAGCTCCTGAAGAGAGGAAAGAGTTGAGAAAAGAGAAGTTACTATGAATCCTACATAGAAGTAATAAGTTTACTAGTTTTTTCTTTCCATTCTTGCTGTACTACTATTTTCCAATTTTCATAATTCCTTTAATCTTAAACCACAGCTTTTTCAAAGCTCTCATCTGACTGAAGCCCCATGAATTTGCAGATAAAGCAGTCTCATTTATCTTTCCAGTTTTATTAAAAAAATAAAAAAATAAAAAAAGAAACCCTGGTAGTTTAATGCTGCCCTCCAAAATCTTCCACTATTTCTTGCCACCAAAATTCCATGCCAAGCAGCATTTGTATGCATTCCACAGGAAAGAATGGGAATGTGTTCACAGCAATGCTCATCATTATCTGAAAATTAATTAGGAAGTCAAATGGCAATCAATGTGTTCTTATCCATTACATGCTTTCCTCTTGGATGGTGTCTGAAAGTGAAACAAGGAAGGCAGCTATGAAGTGGAAATGGTAATCATATCCTTCAGACAAAGGAATCCATTTTACTTTTGGTCCTCAAAGATCTCCTTCTGTAGAAATCCATCTTGAAGAGATTTTTATAGCAAATAAATTGTTGATCAATAATATACTTGTTAAGAAACAATTGAAAGCAATTACAGAGGATCAGATGATGTGCAGCCAGGTCCTCACATAAGTCAGTCTTAAAGTCCAAAGATATTTTTAGATGTGTATTACATGAAATCGCCAAGTTCATTCTTTTTCTCACAAGTGTTGGCATACCTGTGACTTCCTGTATGAAGAGAATTTCCAAAGCAAACTAAAATATTTCACATTAAGACCGTCATGAATCACTTCAAAGTAGCTCAAAACCACTTCTTTTAAAAAATAAATTGTTACAGTTTAGAAAATAACAATTTGAACTCAAAGGGGTGATCAGGAGCATTAGTGCTCGGTGAGAAACTCTTCTTTTACAAGGAAGCAAAGATAAATTAAGAAGTTGCTGATACTCCTCACATTTACAGCTCGGGATTTTGGGGAAATGTAGCATTGGTTGTTGTTAGCAGCAACCTCTAGACATGGAAAAGACAGGAATGAAGATAACACATCTTTGATTTCAATTTGTTGGGGAAACTCGTATTAGTTAAGACTACAACCACAAGCAGAAAAGCTGCTATAATATTCCATGGCTGAGGTACAGCAAATAATCATAAATAATCTGAAGATGCTCCTCAAGACAAATTAGTGTCACTGGTCAAACAACTTCATGTGGCAAGTTTGAGCGTTACACTTGTCTGAGCTAGGAGAAGTCAGTGGTGAAATGGACAGCCTTTTATGACCTCAATTATTATCACCCATAGTTTTCCTACTCATGTTCATGAAAACAAAACTGCTTCATACACTTAATTATGTATGACAGATAAATAAAACTTGGAGTTACTCTGCTTTGAATATGTTCTGAAATTATATTGCCTCCTTGGGATAAGTAATATCTCCCCAAAGCCCATTTTCATTCTGTTTTCTTTCAATCTTATGGTTCAAGGATTTAGGGCTCTTTGCTCTGCAAATAGGGCAATCACCAGGCTGCCATGGTGGCAGTGGCAGAGAATTCTTTTATTCCAAAGAAATGGAAGTGAGGATTTAGATTATGACCTAGTATTCAGGCAGTTTGGAAAAAGACCTTTATAATGAGGAGTAGGGGAACATGCAGAAAAAAATATTGACTTTGTAAGATATCACACAGTAGGTTATATACAACTGGACTTGCTGATATGAAATATTTTGTTTCTTGAAATTAAATTTAAGACATTCACAAACCTAGAGTTATATTTCTCTAGATAATATTTTCATATATGTGCTTCAAGAAAAAATAATTAAATGTATGTTATAAAACTACAGCTCCTCATCTATAAATCTAGACCACATTATTTCTATGGAAGATATGATGTTTCTGTATGTTCTTGACCTGTAAAGTTTAAGAATAATTCTTTTCATTACTATATTCTTCTTAACGTCAGATTTCTATTTATTGTTTCTTTGATTTAGCAATAGGCATGTCTGATGGAATATAAAAAATATATTAAGGGTCTTTTTACATGACTCCCCACTTTTTATTCTTAATGTTAATTAGTGTTCTAATGTAAATTTTGTCATTGATCATTGCTGTCATGTCACCTATTTTAGATACCTAATAACTATAAATCAAATTTATAAGGTTTATATCAATCCTAGATGACTGTAGAAGGGGGTTAAAAGTACTATGCAAATATAAAACAAGAATGTTTGAACTAGAAAACATAAATTTAAAACTTATGTGGACTTTTTCTTAAAGTAGAAGTATTTCACTAATATTGAACAAAACTCTTCATATGGCAGAGGAGACAAAGATATTTATTTCTGGAATTCGCAATTCTGCTGCTATGGATGCAAATCATCACAAATAAATTTTCTTAACTTTAGCTGATTATTGGCATAAAATAGCTCTCTTTAAACTGAAAAATAGTTTAAAAAAAAGATAATGAACAAAATTCACTATTTTTTGCTGACAAAAATGTTTTTTGTTTCATTGACTTGTGTCCTCAGCAAATGTGATAACACAGGTCCTTTGAAGAAAAATGATTTCTTGGTTAAGATTTCATATGTTACATATTGGGGTCTTCTGGATGAAATAGAAACATGATAAAAACTTCACACAACTTGAATGAGAAAATAGATATGTCATGTATTTGTTAAACAATCTGATTGTCATTATCTCCAAATAGAAAATAAATCTTCTAACACAGCCTAAAGAGATAAATCCCTGTCCAATAACAATAGTAATAATAAAAAATATTTTAAACTGCTTTCTTTTGTAATGAAAGACACTGACAAGTATTTCATTACTTATCTGTGGATATTGAAAGGCCAGAATCATTTTTTGCTCTACATTTGTTGTCATACATCCCTTATAATTGCTTAAATCAACAACAAGCAAGAACTGCAATCTTCCTCCCTGGGGTAGATTTTTGCATCTCTCCAATGAAATCAGTGCAGCATAACTTCAGATTTACATGTAGAATTGTGATCTGGGATATTCATTTTCAAAGAGTTTTCTGCATAGGGATTACCCAAAAAATAAAATGCTCGTAGTGTTCCTACTGATAAGCAGTTTTTGAGAATAACATTAAAGAAATAAGGGGGTTTTATAATTTCTGCACTTGATCAGTTTTATGAAGAAAATTGGTTGTAAAGGCCTGAGCTAAATTTTATGAATTTTAACAAAAGTCTGAGTCAATGCAAAAGGATTTTGTATCTCATTCCTTATATTTTAATGCATCTACTAGTTGACAAACTGGTTATGAGAATTTAATTTTAAATTTTAGCCTTTCAGAACTTTCTTACACTTCTGATTGAAGAGAAATTGGTAACACATCGGTCATGTTGATTTTAAGGTTCTAAGAGCCCCTGAAAATTAGAGATTTAAACACGCGCTAAATAAATCCGTGTGGATATTAGTGATACCATTAAAATGCTATGTTCATTATCTAAATGTCATGCTGGACATGGAGACTGTTCAGATAATTGAGTAAGAGATAACTAAGGGATTTTTAATGTAATGAATAAGTAGGAGGTTCTGACCCTGTTATGGATAAATAAGAATTGTTTAAAGATAACTGAATATGTACTTTTAGCTAAGAGTATTGCAAGAATTCAAAAAGTGCATTGTTGTCCTTTTTCATTGCTGTTTAACTATTTTATTATTTATCTTCTTTAGAAAATATAAGTATATGTTTCCTTAAATTTGTTATCAATCAAGGCAAGAAACTTCTGAAATAATTCATTGTGAATTTTGTTATTAGGCATTTACTGTTCCTCTAGTAAAATACTGAGGCATATTAAGTTCAAAATTTGCCAACCATCTACTGTAGTCACTTTCCTGAGTGTCATAGAAATGAAATTCTGAATGGCACTCAGAATATTAATGTTTAAATGAAAAAAATTTTGCTATGTCATTGCTACTGTTATAGCAGGCAAGTCCAAATTTGAGATTACTTAAATTATTTACAGATTATTTGGGGTTATGTTTTTTTATAGAAATACTATCATCTTAGTGAATAGATTTAATAAATATATCCCCAGGTGAATGTTTACAGATGGATACAGTGATTGGTACTTCTTGACTCAAGAGAGATATCCAACTCCCAGCCAGCAACGTATCTCTTGATAGTGGATTTGGAAGGAATTTAGGCAACTGAGATCCAAACAGGCAGAACTAAATCAGCAGGTTGTGTCCAGACATCCTTTATTCTCACACCCTGACCTCCAGCACCTCTTGCAGGGGTTCTGAGCAGCCTAAAGCACTCCGAACGCCTCACATGGCTCCAGAAATTTGGCCTACTTGTGGATTTGTTGAGAAGAACACACTTAAAAATTGAATCAAAACCTGCAATATATTTGGAGTTCCATGAGATTATTTTGAGTAGAAAAGTCACGTGGAATGGTAGGTACTTTAACTTGACCAGAAATTGTTTTAAAATAGTACGTAAAGACATTACCAATGGTTTTCAGGGAGGGGGTGGTATTATTTTTCTATGTTGAGGCTGTTATCAAAGTAAATATATTGAACAGAATTCTATTAAAATTAAAAATGTAAAGCAGCAAAAACAATTGATGCTTTACATCAAAATACACAAGTCTATTGGCTGACACTAAACTGACCTCTCCTTTTAAAGCAATAAAACAGCTTTTTCTGCACCTAAAGTAATTTAAAGTCAGCTAACTGAGAAGTGTATGAAGAACAACTCTGGCAGCCTTCATGTGCAGCTGCTTGGCTCAAACACAGATTCATTACTGAATAAGAAAAATGAATTTTATAACTGGAAATTCAAAGAACACTAGAATTTAAATGTTGAAATTATGCCATATTTGGTTCAGCGTAGTTAAATTAAAAAGAAACATAGTTAGGAATTTGGTTTTGAAAACAGCAGTATAAAAATATTTAGATTAAAACTACATTTAAATATTAGCATAGCAGGGGCTTGTGATCATGAAATTTGTTGAATTTAAAATACTACTTTATCTGAATGAAAAATACTATTTGGGTACGGACCATTCATACTTTAACATACACATTGACTCTTTCAATGGCAGCCAACATCCCCAGTTCTTTGGCTTTCTGTGTGTTTTGATGATAGGTTTTTATAAAATTTTGTTCTATTAATTTTGTGTCTCTTTTTCTCTAATACTTATTGTTTTAACAACAAACAGTAAAGTAGATATTTTTTATGCCTGTTAATACACTAGTGGGCACTCTCAGATACTGCTCTAAAAATATTGCATACAAACCAAAGTAGAATAGAAAAAGAATTACAGCATGTGCCAAGGTTCAAAACAAAATAATTCAGTGGGACAGGAATTCATTTTGAAGATGAAGCTCATAAATTAAGGATATCAATAAGCAGCTTATGGGTACAGAGACACTGCAGGTCAAAATACAGAGAAAACAGAATATCAATTGATTAAGTATGTCACTAGTTAATTTTTTTTAAAAAAATCTATATAAAAATAATATCTTTTTATACTATTCTATACATTTTTACAGTTCACAGCCTCTCTATTCTGTTAAGAAATACATGAATTAAATAGGCTCAGTTTCTAGATTATTGAACACACATTTTTTTACTCTTTTAAATGTGCCTTTATTAAACCTGTAAAAATTAAAGCACAGTGTCTTAATGACACATAATAATTTCAAGAATATTAATTTCCTTTAAAAAAAGTTAATTGCTAGTGAAATTCAAAGTTCATATTCATAATATAAAATCCTCTAATGTTACAAGCTGGTTTGATTCTGTCTCAACTAACCTACTGCTCTAGGAATGCTATTTCTAAATTTTATACTGATGTCATGACACATATAGTTCTGGAGGAAAGTAAGCAATAAATGTTCTCCTACTAAAAGCCACAGGCTTTGGCAGTTTGTTTGTTTTACTTTGGGCTTGGTTATAGTGGTTTTTTGGTTTTGGTTTTTTTTTTTTCTTTTTTTTCTTTTTTTTCTTTTTTTTTTCTTTTTTTTCTTTTTTTTCTTTCCTAATGGAAACAGATGAATTTTCCTTTTAATTGAGGAAATTTTGGGAAATAAATACTCTTGTTTAGGCAGATCTGAATCAGGTTTTGTATAATACACTCAAAAACATATTTTTACTTCAGATTCTCAGAAAACTGGGCAAAAGGGCTTCAGGCAAGAATTCAGAATCTTAGGAGTTAATAGTGAAGAGCTTCATTCTAAGTACCAGGAAAACCAGGTTCTTTTATAAGTTTTATACACTATCATTTTTCAAAGGAAATGGTTGATTATCTTCTATTAACATTAAACCATAATCTGAAGTGGTATCTTAAAAAAAATTTTTTTTCTTCTTTTTCTTCTTTTTTTTTTTTTTTATTTAGGGATGGGTTTGTGAAAGTATGAATATATTCTTTTCATGTAAATATGATATTTTTGCTGATGGCAGTTTTTCTAATCTCAGATTTCCAGACAAGATACCCTTTGGTGAGAATTTTTTTGACCCAAAATTGTGTGGAAAAATGAAAGAACTGAGAAACCATCCCTCCACTCATCTGTCCCCACTTAAGGCAGCCAGAATTTTTACAGACACTTTGCAGGCTGTAAACTGAGGCTAACCCTTGACCAAGACCAGGAATACAGCAGAAGTACAGACAGCCAAACATTGCCTGGGGTACAGAATAGAGCCAGGGGTGCTGTCCTGGCTGCCCCCGGGGAGCAGGAGGCCCTTTGCAGCTGCCCTGGGTTCCTGGCAGGGCTCTCCAGAAGGCCTGGAGCAAATCAGGTCCATTTCTGCAGTAAAGCTTCCCAGCTACAGCAAGGAGGTACAGGCAGAGGGGAAGAGACTGCACAAAGCTATTTGGCTGATTAGCAATGAGAGCTCAGCAGTTTTTGACAGCTAGCATGTGTCTTATCCTGCTAAAACGTGTTGTTCTGTAAATCCTCAAACCTAGTTTCTATTATTGTTTTAAAAGAGCTCTTACTGCCTATGGTAGTTCTGGTGCTGGTGGTGACACATTATATGTGACAAATGGTGTAAGGAAGAGTTCAGAAGGCCAGAAACATTGTCTTGTCACAATAACAAAAGGACAACCTTGTGTCTTGAATCAAAAATATCCTCTTTGAGGGAAAACTTATTTTGTGGTATATACAGCTCTAAACTGTTATGTAATTGGCATCATTTACTCTGTATTTATGGCATTATGAGTTTACTGTATTTGGGTTTGCTCAAATAATTTTACATATCTTGGAGAAATTGTGTTTTATATGAAGATTTAATCTAACCACAGCTGCAGCAATATAAATTACACTTAAGACTATGCTGATTGATTATAATCAGTTGTAATCACGTCTTATAATTACATTGCATTCTGGAAGCAAAGGACTTTTAAGCCTACTCAGCACCCTGCTACATAAAGAAGATTAGCTGTTACTTCTGACAATCTCAGCCAACACTGAAATATTCATATAAACACCAAGTTTTATAAATTTATTGTTCAAGAACCAAATTAATTTCTTTTTGTGTCGATAAAAGGCAAAATGGAAATAAAAAATCTAAAATTTATTGAAAGCCACACTTCTATAAAATATCCTCATTAAAATATTTATAGTCTATTTAGTTTCAGTATACTAATAAATATAAGGAAAAATCCATTTTCTTGATATCCATCTGATAATTATTTATTGGTATACATCACTGTTCAATCATCAACCGAGTAGTGCAGGAGGCATTGAAAGTATAACATGTAAAAGTAGCATCCAAATACTGTGTATAAATCAGTGTTTCACTATGACACTAAATTCAAAAGAGTTTATAGGTGTATGTAACATTCCAGTTTCACTCTGGCAGCTTAATAGATCTCCTTTTCAAAGAAATCAGCTCTCTTACTTCACCCAAGCACAAGGCAGCTGAGTACTTGTACTCATATGCCCCATGCAGGGCAGGCAGGAACCACCCGCTTGCCAGAGATCCAGCTGCTAGTTCCTCTAGGACCCCTTGGGAAAATGAAAATCCTGTGTGTTTGCTGAATTTTGGGCCTTTTGGTTCTGATTGTCTGTACATTTCCTGCTCCAGTCTCACAATTTGTGTTGTTCCATAATACTAGTCCTTCTCCCATGTGAACCCTTTGACAGGTAGAGGTAGCAAGTTTACTTCAGCCTTCAGGGCTTGTCTGTTCCTGCCTTCCCAGAAATTCTGGGAGCTATTCCATTTTGTAGCTGTTAGGTGGCAATGGCCAGGCCACGAGCAAAACTATAAACACCTGAGTAGTATTTCACTCATTTTCCAGAACAGTTTCATTAGATGCTATTTCATTTCCACTTTGTTTTCAGTCATTTCATCTAAGTTGTGCTATAGGTATCCAGTCCATAGGATTACAGTCAGTAACCTAATCTCTGCTCCTGTTGCCCCTACAGTAGTCTTAGAAGATTAGTAATCTTAGAATCCTTTTAAGAAGGAAAAAAGTGAGATCATGTGATAAGAATGTAGACAATTTCATCATTCTTTCAACTCTTTTCTTTCAACAAATATGAGTGTTGATAGCCACTCAGTCTTGTAGATTGCCCATGTTACAAAGTAATATATTTTTCTCTGTGTTCAAGACACTGTTTTGACAATAACTTGATGTTAATTCTATATAAATAAGCAAACATGAGGGCACTGTTACCTCAGTATTCTTGTGATACAGGATTGTCCCACAAAGTTATATGCTTTCAGCACTAAGCAGACTCTTGATATTCAATAAAGTATCCATGCTAAATAGTTCAGAGAAGCTCAGTAAGTATATTTTTGCATAGATATTTTATTAGAATATTTCATAATATCTCCCACGAGGTTTTTGGTGGAAAGCCTGCATTCCAGTTAATTTGGATAGAATAATGTCATAGGAATTGAAAAATATGAACAGAATCAGGATAATACAGATAAAATTATATTCACTTGGGCATTATCTGAATGGATAGATGGGTGTCCAACAGGTTCCTCCATTGCCTGGAACATTGTCCAAGTGGAATTCCCATTGCAGCTGCTTTCTGGCCTGGTGTGCTCTGTCCACACATTATGTTCCCAGTATAAACTGGACATAAAGAGGTAGGGATGGTGATAGACATGGTGAAGCGGTGATATATATCTCAAAGGTCTATTTTAATATCAAAATATGGACCTGAAATCTTAGAAATACCCTTTTCAATCATTTTCCCAAAGCCTCAATAAATTGCAGCCTTATCTCCTTTTTTTTAATCTTCTCTTACTTCTATCCTTGTCTTTTACTTATAAATCATAATTGGGCACCCTTTAGGCAACAAAAATATGGAATAAAAACGGTAGTTTCTTTTGTCATTTAGATATAATTTTAATGATGTTTATTCTTTTAAAATTATGACTGCTATTTTCCTTGATCCACATTGTGTGCAATCTAAGTTAATTCAAGCAGAACCAGCATATCAGCATCTGTAAGTGTCCTACTCTCACCTACTTAAATTTCTTTCATTTGTCTGGATACATGTTGTTTATATCACATACACTTTTACTTGAGGTCTATTTTTATAGCTTCAGTGTAATTGTGCTTCTTAGTAAACGTCCCTGCAAAGTTTGCTACTGTTATCTCAGTCCATGATGTGAAACTCTCCTTGACATTATAGAGAATGTCTTAATCTTTATTTATTTATTTTGGTAAAGAACATTTGAATATACATTTCATATTTAATCAACTATCTTTGTTATTCAAATTACTTATGCAAATTAGCTGTTTGACAGACTCTGTGATCTAAGATGCTTAAATTGTACAGCGTGTATGTAGTGGGTTAACAGTTTCAGGAGCTGCCAGTACAGTGCTCGACATGCTGAGAACACCAGTAATTACAGTCCCTGGTGCTTTGCTTTCCTAAATCATGGCTGTGCAGAATGCTCTTCTGTTGGGTCTGATGGGGACAAGTCATGATGATGAAAACAAGAGTCAAGAATTAGAAAACAGTATTTACAGGACACAGCCTAGAGAAGAGAAAGCCCTGGGGGAAAAGAGAAAATGCATATGAATGAGAAATAATTGAAGATCATATGAGGGACCTGGGACCAACTAGGTTTTCAGAGCCAAAAAGAATTAAGCACAGAAGACCAAATTTTGTATTGAGTTTTACCTTTATTTAGGGTTTATATCTGTGCAGCTGAGAGATAGAGATTTATCTTTTTTTTCTTTTTCTCTTTTTTTAATTGATAAGGATCTGGTAGAAGAAAAAGTTCGAGCAGGATTCTGGTAAAAGAATTTCAGTTTAGTCATCAACAAAGGAAATTTTACAGAGAACACCCTCTCCCTAGGTTCATGCAGCTGAATAAACTTTCAAAACACTACAAAGCACACTAATCAGAATAGGAATACTGAAAGTACTGAATATGTGAATGTGTATATGGGTAGGTTCAGATTTGTGGTGATTTCAGTTGTATTTTTAAGATGAATGATGGCACATTTAGAAGCCACTTTAAGATGCTCCATATCATAAATTATTATGTCTAAAGAAGAGGTGGCATTTTTAACAATATGAGCCATAAACTGCTATAAAACTAGTTGAGCAGCATGATACCAGAATGGGCTCAAGTCCATCTGGATGAGGCCCAGCATTATGAAAACAAACTGACCGAGCAGTAAGAAATAAGTTCCAAAGGAAATGAAAGGAGACTATGCTCCTCATTAAGCTAATAACAACAACAACAAAAAAGTCTTTCTGCCTGGAAGAAATGTGGATTCCAGTTGGAGCAATCCATAAATTAGGTTTTGTAATTCTTTTTGTGACTTCAATCCACATTGTTCTCTTTAATACAGAAATAAATAGCATCTAATAAGGCCATCTTGCAAACATCAGTGCTATCTGGCTCCAAGCTAGAATGATTCACTCAGAGAAGAAGATTTAAATTAATGTATTTGTTGTAGAGATTTTGTGTCACCAGCAGTCTGAGAGACTGAGAGCTCTGTGCAGGCTGTGGGTCAGCAGTGCTGTGACCCAAAGTGCTGGCTCCAGAGTGGAGGCACGAGCCATGACCTGAGTGTAGGAAGGTGACTGTCCACGATGTGCCCTGGTCCCTGGCTGCCCCAGCAGCCAGCACACAGCCCAGCATCCTTCCAAGGAATGGTGTGTAGCCTGGTACCAGCCGGATGGGCTGAGGGCCAGGGTGTAGACAAATATCACAATGTGTGGCACGCTGAGAGCAACAGATGGGCTGAGCTGAAAGCTTCACTGGAAAGCAAACACAGCAGCACACATTTCAAACATCTGTACAGATCTCCTGTACTTCTCTTGTATTTACCATCCCCTGAGTTTCTCCCTTCTCTTGGAAACGTGGCTAACTAACAGCTAGATTTCTATTAAGTCTAGTTAACATTTGCATTTTATCTGGTGTTTAAAGTTTAGACTAATTTTTCCACAAACTTCAGATCTGAAGCTAACAGTGCAAACAGTATTATGAGAAACTTCCGCCTTCCACAATCTAATTAAGCACATCAATTGCATGGGTTTGATTCTCCAGAGACCCTAGGTATCCAAATTAGCCTTGCTGCACAAGCACTGCTTCACTTTTAGAATGACTGGGTTTGTCACTGCTTCGTTATTCAGTTATTTAGTCAAATGTTACAAAATGAGGTCATTTGTCCTCCTCACAGTCCAAGGAAGAGAAAAGGTCATTAGCAAAAGTCCTGCTGTAGTGAGCAATGGTCTCTGGGAGAGGTGCTCTGATGGGCAGTAATTTTGATCTGTACAGATCATTACCATCAACCTACTATATATTTAGCACTGGGTGATTATTGTAACAGTTATTTTAAAATTCTGAACAGGCATAACACTATAGGAGGGAAGAGAGAGAGAAGCTTAGAAAACAGGTAAAGGCCTTATCAGTTCCTTGGTTATAAATTTTCAATAAGCAACAACAGAAAAAGAATAAAATGAAAGAAAGCTATGCACTAGTACTGCAAATATTTCAAGTGACATATCTAAATGCAAATGGTTGCATGTTGAAAGGATAAAGGTACTTGTTTGTGACAGGTGGTATCTGATCTGATCAGGAGTATTCCAACACAAGAAATCGCACCTGAAAATTTGGACTGATGATCACAGAGTTTCCAAATGAGAATAGATGCAACACAGACAGACATTAACATCTGGGAAAGTGAACTACTTCATATATGGGACAAAGGAGAAAAGGAGCAAAAAAGGATAAGTAAATGCTTTTGTAAATAAAGTAATGGTCTTGTGGTTGCTGATGAATTGTCGTGGTTGCATTCATCAACACTAAAAATAAAGATACTGCAGCAGTGAAACATTAAACAGTGACAGACTGGCTGATTTTTTTTTTCCTAAGGGATAAGGAAAACCATATTTTAGCAATGTAATGTTTTATCCACTGGGTTATGGACCTCTTTTGAATTCACATTGTGAAGTGGTTGAGAAATGGATTGTGGTAGGGAATTGTATCAAAAAAAAAAAAAACAAAAAACAAAAAACAGAAAACAAAACAAAACAAA